>CAIGQW010005633.1:3902982-3924793 GCA_903798125.1 Danio choprae | reverse complement strand
TATTCTATTTGATTCTAGATGATTATATTCTATTCTAGACGATTCTGGGATTTGCTCAAACATAATTTACTTCAAGAACATTGTATTTTTTCATAATTTTCCTGATATAAAACTTTTTTTTCTACTTAATATCAATATTTTCTGAATCATGCAGTGATTAAAAAAGTAACAAAAGATCCCATCTGTAAAAAAACATTTGACTACAATATGTCAAATACTGAAATCTGCTAGAAATGTAAGCAAATAGCGCATATTTAAACGTAAAAGAAAACTTGTACAAAATTTTTAAAAAAAGTAGCTTTAAATTCGGATTATTTTAATCTCTTGCAGAAGGATATTGCTAAATCTCACCTGTTGTGCAGCTCCACAGACTAACACTCAGTATGAGCAGAGCACCGGCCAATATTGAGTTGGAAAGCATCATTTTGTCTCTCCGCGGGTCTCTTCACCTGTTCTCCACAGAAATGAGTCTCAGCGGCGCATGCGCTCCTTTTATACGCTTCTCAGAAAACTTTCGCTTTCTTTATGCTTTTATCAGCCGGGTTTACTGTTAAGAAAGCCCTTTCACCCTCTTTTGTTAACTGTAAAGGAGGCTGCCAAAGGTGATAACTCATCTGAACTCAAGGGAAAGTTTCAACTTGTCCTATCAGTGTCAGTGCTTTGTGAGAAACATGCGGTGAATGTGAATGCAGTCGTTGAAGCGGATTTTGCTGGAGGGAACAGATTACAATTTAATTACACAAATTACAGTTCCGCTTAGCAAAAGTTCTATCTGTTGATTGTTTCAGATTTCTTTTGTCTTTAATCAGAAATGTCTGCACCTAGTTTTGAGTGCATTCAATTACCTATAAAACAAACTTGCTATATAACAAAAATAATAAAATAAAAGGCATTTCAAATAAAACAATTGAATAGAAATTGTAAATACATATGATTCAAAAATACAACAATAAATAAATAATAATTACATTTAAAAACAAAATAAAGTTAAGTACAATATTCAAAACCCCTCCAAACCAAATTGCATGAGTGGGTTCAAAAATAAAATAATATTAAAATACAAATTCAATTCAATTACACATGAAGAAATATATAAACCCATTAAAGAGTTCAAAATATTTAGGCTGGCAACTACTCACATAGTCATATAAATGCATTTTGCATGAGGATATCGGATATAATATTATGCAGTTATAATCAGAATGACCACGAAAATGACCACCTTTTATGGCTGTTTATGTAACAGATTAACTTACCCAAAAAACACTTGCATCAGTATAAAAGCTGTCAAATTGCTGTTTGATTGACAGCATTGAGTTTCTGTACTTTTTGGGTGCAACCCAACACTGAAACTGCAAAAACATGTACTCACTTTTTTTCCAACTAATATACGCAATGTTGCACAATAAAAGTAAGATTATTATGCAACTAGCTTTTTTAATAGTGCAATTTGTTGTGTAATGTTCTGTTACTGTAATAATTAGCAGTAATAATTAGCATTAATGTATTCTGTTTTATCTGCTGTAATAAATAAAAAGAAGTTATTGGTGAATTTCTAGCCTGTATAAAAACCCTTAGAGAAATGAACCGTTTAACATACAAATACTCAGTAGCAAAAAATAATAATAATAATAACAAACATAAAATAAAATAAAATAAATTAAATGATATAAAATACAGTTCGATACAATAATTAAAACTCCACAATCTAAACTGTCATTTTTTAAGTTGATTTAACATAACTTTCTAGTCATCTCAACTTACATCAAAATCAAACAGACTAAAAATATTTTGTTAAACTTTGTATAAGAAAAAAAACATGTATAATTGCATTGGTGGATTCAAACACTGACAAAATAAAATAAGTCAAAAAGTCAATAAAATAAAAAACTGTGATAAAATACAATATTTCACATATTGTGTTCGAGAGCAAGATTATTGTTACTCAAATTTAATAATGCTGCTGACTACCTATATTGTCATACTGTAAGAAATACAGTACCAAGTTAGATTGTTAAGAAATTATTTGTATATTTGTTCTAGATTTTCTCTGCAGTACAGCTAATTGTTGCAAACATCAGTAAATACATGCAAACACTCGCACACATTCATGCCTACATCTTTTCAGTCAATTTATAACCCGCTCAGAGCAGCTGAAGTGTGAATAGAAATATTCATATAGCAGAAATAGCTTGTTTTTTGGCAGTACTGTAGTGCTATATTTTAGGCCTGCATCTACATGTAGCTGCTCATTATATGTGTGGAAAACAGCCAACAAAATATCTAAAGGCCACAGTTGTTAAATTTGCAGAACTGAAGTTAGTTGTTTTTGTTTTGTTTTGAGAAATGGCCCATATAATGAAATCCTGCTGGATTAATGGCTCCTCGAGGGCCAGGTCTTCATTTAGTGATGTGATCCGGGTGTTTCTGCTGAGCTGAAATGAAGCGTGAAGAGATGAACAGATTTGATCCTCCACTTGAGTTTGAGCGGCTTTATGTCGTTCTGCAGCTGCGTTCAGTTTTTTCCTGGTGAGGAAATGAGGCACACCGCTGTCTCTTCCACCTTCAGCAGGTCCACACTCATCAGGCTGCTTTGTTTGATAAGGATCTGATGAAGACATTACAGACAATCGGGGCTAATCAAAAGCTATAGCCAAAGTTCTCAATGAGCGCCTTATGCTCACTCTGTACCACTAAGAAGTTACTGCATCTAAATGGGTGATTCTAGAATTGCGGGAACATTTTGCATCTCCAAGATAAACCTTATATTATTTTTCGAATGGACTATCAAACCATTCTGCTGGACCACGTGCACCCAATGGTTCAAACATTGTACAGAGTGGTTTGATGAATATGAAAGTGTAGTTGAACATCTCCGATGGCCTGCACAGTGACCAGATCTATTATTGAGCCACTTTGGGGTGTTTTGGAGGAGTGAGTAAGGAAACGTTTTCCTCCACCAGCATCACGTAGTGACCTGGCCACTATTCTGCAAGAAGTATGGCTCAAAATCCATCTGGCCACTGTGTAGGACTTGTATCTGTCATTCCCAAGATAGGTGGCCCTACACCCCTCATTGTCCAACCCCTGCAGTTCATTTAAACTTTTTCCAAAATAACTGGATGAGTAGATTCAAACTAAATTCAGAACTAACTAGATTCAGACACTAAATGAATTAAATTGAATAAAAAAAACATGAGTGCATGCAGCTTTGCACTGTGAGTTTATTCAAGTAGCTTTTTTGAGTAATTAAATTGCATTGATATGCATTTTGCACGTTTATACAGTTTTTACATTAATTGTGTCATATAATACCAGATATCATTTGTTCCATCTAGCTACTGTTGTACATTACTTGGCAATAACTGGAAACAGATGTTGAATGTTGTTTTATCTATTCTCTATACAAATATAGACTTGTCAAAAGTTCCCGGTTTGATTTATGAAATATTTGCGGTTAGTAATTGGCCAAAGTTGTTGAACTTGCAAGAGGCTTTAATAACAAAATGTTCTGTTCGTTTGTAGGGTTCAGCTCATTGTGCTTTTGATAAACGACATTGATCTGTCTTCCCTGTATAGACTCGCCCGCGGCTCCAAACGCTTGTTTATACTGGAGGCTCAAATTCACTTTCCTTCAATGAAAGAAGGAAAAAAAGCCACTTCCCGCAGTCAGGCTGTGCACTTGCCAGATCTGTCTGGAATCTATACAAGATAAACTCACCAAAGAAATCGACAGGTTTGATTGTTATCTTAGCCCTGGAACTGAAGAGATGCTTATCATTTAGTCATGTAGAAGCAAATTTCATGCTTATAATTGCTTATGTGTGCAGCCTGGGTTTGTTTAAATAAGATTTACTTCAACAAATGCACTCTTTTTTTTTTCTTTTTTTTTTGCAAAGGAATATGCATAAAACATCTATAGATAAAGATAACGGTGACATTTAATCGTCGTTCCGTGAAATCGCACATAGGAAATCCCCTTCTCAGTGCCAGGTTTGTTTACGCAAGAGGGCCATTTTCAAGAAGTCACCTGTCAGGTATATGCAGGATTTTATAGATCTTTCTTTTCAGATAACCAGGATATTCTGTGCATACTTTGCACCTATAACTTAGACTGAGCCTGCAGGTCTGATTATGGCAAGCCAAAACATAATTTCACTCTACCTATTTTTCCATTAAGTAGATAAAGGTAAGCTACACTTTATTTATTGCCTACAAGTGCTTATCCTTTAGTTAGGCTCATTAGTACATATTTAGTACTAGTACTTATTCATTATTTATTTACCAGAAAGGGCTACTAGTAGCCTACACTTCAAAGGACTTTACAATAGACTTGGTCGGTCAGCATAGCTGGGAACGACCCCAAAAAAAGGCCCCGACCATATAGACATGGGGGAAAAAACACATTAGAATGAATGTACAGAGACCTTGTTATGCTCTTTATCTTGAAAGAAGATTGATTTGATATCTAAAAGTTGCTGTGTAACATTTTCACTTATAAGTTTATATACTGCTAATAAATACATACTACTGTACACATACTTTTACCTACACACATACTATTTACATACCACATTTCGTGTGTTTGGTGATGATATAAGTCTGTGTACTGTCAGAAAATGCATTCCTGTCAGATTATACCTCAACCCATGTACCATAGGATTATTAGGTTGATTTCTGTGTGGTATGATAATTATTTGGAAGAGAATTGACTTGGAATAAGCAATTGAGGAGTGATTTCAAGGTCAAGAAAGGGATGCTTAATCTGGCAGGGGTGTCGTTTTTAGTGATAAAAAGCACAATTTTTGCTATAGCTTAAGGTTACTGCTATAAATTTCCAATATAGGGGCAAGAATTGTTTTCCCCCCCATGCCGACTCTGCCCCCAGGTTACACCTCCAGGTATGATACCACAACGACATAGTCTATTTTGTTTTCACTATAGAGATGTTCACATTTTTGCCAATGACTTTTGTGGCGATCTGTCATTGAGATAAACACTATGTAGTCTTGCCTATGTATTTAATTGCGACTAGTAGTAATTACTTAATTTTAGATAATAGTAACAATCATTAGGTTAAAACAATGTTAAAACAACCCAGCATTTTTTAGAGTGTAGGTACAGATATCATTTTCCTATAGAAGAAACAAATAACAAAAATTCTACATTTATTACTTGCAACAACACAACAGTAGCAAATGTATAACTACAAGCATCTAATGACACTGTACTAGTACCTAAAAATAGCTACCAGCATCTAATAAATAATTACTAGTATCTAATTAAAAAGGATAAGGAAAGGATAAGCACTAGTAAACAATCAATAGCATAAGTACTAGAACTTAATAGAAAAGATCTTAAACAAGTATTATAAAATCTTGACTTTCCTATGCCTCATTCTCTGTATTATAATGGGTGGCCACAGTAAAATGAACTGCCAAAATCTCAATAGCATATGCCCTTCTTGACGCAACCCAGCACTAAGAGTACAACCCTCAGAGCAGGGAAACACAAGCACACACAATGGCCTGTGGGGATAACCAGAGCACCCCAAGGAAACCCATGCAAACACAAGGAGAACATGCAAACTCCACACAGAAAGGCAACAGTGCTAACCACTAAGCCTACTTGTTACTATTTAGATTACGCTTTAAAATGGTCTGATATTAATCAAAATCAGATGAACTATTTTTAACAGATGATCATGATAAACAGTAGCATGGTTTTGTTAAATGGACCTTGTAAGTTTACAGTCATGCTAACAAGTCATTTTAGTTGATAAAATGTGCGTAATATCACGTTTCCTTGTTTTGTTTCCCTGTTCTTTATGTTTGTGCAGTGAGCCTGCTAAGATAACTATTGTGGTGCAGGATAAAGGACACTGGAAAGTCCGCAAGATAGGTTTGTTTATGTCTCTGTCATAAATGGTCATGGGTAGTTTCATAACATGGTGGACAAGTATTTCCCACTTTGATGTAGGATATAAAAGGTATTTGTTACCTTAATTGTGTTGAGGTGAACATGAAAGTTTTTTTGTCAATTTAATGACGTGTAACAGAATGAAAGTGGCTTTTCATAACTTGGTTTGGTTTTGGTTGCGTTTCTCATCAGTGATCATGAACAAAAACATCAGGGCATCCCAACTACAAAGAACAGTTTCTCTAAATTAACGTAATGTTTCTTCCAAAAAAAAATTTTTAGCTTCAACTAGTTGAGCAGTGTTAGACAAAAAAAAAAAACATACTGGCACGTAAAAAACATATTTATACTGAAAACACAGTGGTCAAATTCAAAGAAATGGAATGACTGGAGCATGAAGAAAGAACTAACTAATAATAGCAGTCAAAAAGGAGTAGTGCTTGTAGAGGTCCTTGCAGCTCATCAATCAGGTTTACATCAGGACCATGGGTGGCAAGTTTGTTATTTCAATGTTTTCAGTTTAAAAAAAAACAGCTTTACCTGTTTTAGGAGTGTGATGTGGCTCATTGTCCTGCATATTGGGCTGGTTTATTGGGCTATGAACACTACAAAGACACAACATGTTGCTAAAGGAGCTTCTGATTTATAAGCTACTGCTGCAGAAAACACCACCAAACCATGTCACTTGACATTCGCCTTGCACTCACTTTCTTTGTTCAGTTTGATGATGAACATATTTCCCATCAGACACAAATTAATGAAACTTTTTTTCCCCAGCACGTTTTCCTCAGATATTTACAGAAGACTCGTATCCTACCTGTTTTAGTTTGTTTTGGAGTTTTTTTCTCTCCTCTATCTTCTTTTCAGTGCATGTCAAGACTGAACAATTGCACTATTTCCTTATCCCAGTGATGCCTGATAAGTGGGTCATCTCAGTGCTATATCTGGGCTGGAAAATAACTGTTTTTATTTTCCTGAAGGTTACAGCTCCTCTTCCAAGAAATGCTTTTTTGCCACCTTAAGCTCAACATACTAAAACCATAACCACTAGTGAAATTGGGGCATCACATTATATACCATCATTATTCTTGCGCTTTATATAGAAAAAAGTATTATATCGTTAAATGTATTACAATAACAGAATTACTGAGGTAAAAATATTATTTTTTCAAAGATCAAAGTATTACACTAATGCCCTAAAACAATATAACCAATCCCAGGGGATGAGAACATTGTCAATCTACACTCCGTAATGACAGCTTCAAAATGATTAGGGCATAGGGATGAGCCCTTCTGAATGAAATGCAGTGTGCAACATCAATCTAAGTGTTTGAATAAAGGGTCACGGGGGTCCAAGTATCCATCGGTTGTACCCTTTGAATCCTTAATTCCAAAGGGCCCTTCAAAAGTGGCCAGTTTTTAGCACTTTTGTTTGAACAGCACTTCAATATGGTAGGCATGATTGTTTTCACTTGGAAATGACCTTCAGAGGGCAATATATCCTGTTTAGAATGGCCCATTTTTTTACAGGAGCCAAATTAAGACAAAGGAATCTCCCTGGTCTCAAAAAGGACAAACCACATACCTTCAAGTGTGTTCTGCACCCAGGAGGATGAAGTCTGTGACAACAGAAGCTCTACTGTGGCAGAAGTCACACTAAATTTTAATGATGGTTATAGAAGCAACACATCCCATTTCATTGCTCTCAGCTGCATATGATGCTTTGTAACCATAGACCAGTCAGAGTGCCTATGTTGACTCCTGTCCAACATTAGGAGCACCTACAATGGGTACACAAATGTCAGAACTGGACCTTGGAGCAGTAGCAGATGGTCACCTGGGCCAATGAAATTTTTAAATCATATGTCGTGTAGGTATGCAGTTTTTATCTGAAAAAATGATGGTACCAGAATGAACTGTGGGACAACTACAAGCTGTTGGAGGGAGTATGATGAGCTGAGCAATTTTGTGCTAGGAATGCCAGGATATAGAATTTCATTTGGAAGTAAATTTGACACATTCTACCTACCGAAGTATCATTCCGCACCAGATACATCCATTCATAACCGCGTTGTTCCTTGGTAGAAACGATGTCTTACAGCAGGATTATGCGCCACACTGCATGCAGCTTTCTGGAACAGTTCGAAGAACATGATGAAGAGTTCAAGATGTTTCCCAATTAGGCATGTGCATGATGTACTGGACCAACAAGTTTGGTCTATGGCAGTTGTGCCTCGCAACCTCCAGGAATTCAAGGATCTTTGGCTTAGGACTTTGTGCCAGATACCACAGGACACCTTCAAGGGTCTCATAGAGTCCATGCCTCAATGGGTCAGTGCTGTCTTGGCAGCATGCCGAGGGTCATGATGTTTCAGCTAATGGCTGTATTTTAAAGGGTAAAACATCAAAGCAGTACCAGGTTGACCAGAAATCCCCAGGAAGAAGAAGAGTTATACTTGTTGGTCATTACTCAGCTTAATGACCACTTATGCAAAGAGCTCTACCTATGGAAATGATAGTGCACTTTTTAATGAATTTACCCTGGCACTTTCAGACCACAGAATGATTCAGATGTTTTAGATGAAACAGTGCACTCTGCAGGCCAATATTTGCTTCTGCAAACCCCAAAAAATAAATAAATAAAAAAAAAATAGATCGCACACACACGCAAAGCATTTCAAATTGTAGAAAATATTTAATTGATTTACTCAACTTTAGCGATGAATTTTCAAAATTTTAGAACAGTTAAAATGATTTCACAGCTGTAATTCAATCATTAGCCACACATTAAGACATTATTCATAGCCACTCTATGGCTTGACAGTATTTTCCTTAAAAAACAATTAAATAACAATCAGCCCCTCTCTCTCACGCACACACACACACACACACACACACGCACAAATGCACCATGCAGAGCAAAATACTATTGCATTATGGCTAAATTAACCTGAGAAAAAGATGTAATTATCTTCCCCATGCATTTCTCAAAAAAATGAGATAAGTAAAGTCATTTAATCCATTAGTGAACTAAATAAATGACAGTTAAATAAATAACAGTCAATGCAAACCGCAGGAATACAAATTTCATTCACTAACATCAGAACAAACAAGGCAACCATTAAAGCTAGTGGCCTGTTTTCTGTTATTTAACCTAGCCAAAATGAAAAAGTGACGAAAAAAATGAAAAAACACACATTCAAATGGTGCACAACACAACATGTTATTGGTTCAACCCTGACGCTTGGGTGGTTATTGCTAAGTAATAGACAAAACCCCACATTAACAATGAGCGGTTATCAAATAATGCTCAAAATAAATAAAAATCAACTGCTGTAATGATGATGTCCTCAAGCATGCATTTGTCTTTTATAGGGACAGTTCAACTAAAAATAAACTCTGTCATCATTTGCAACCAAAAGATGTACAATTTACTTTCTTCCATAAAACTCAAAAGGTTGTGTGGTAGTTACACTTTTCCATAAAATGAATGCATATGGTGACCCCAACTCTCCCTGGTCTCAATACTCTATTAATGTGTAATCAACTAGATCACTGCTTTGGGGTTTGGAATAACATGAGGGAGTTACTGATGACAGAATTTCCATTTTAGGTGAACTGTTCCTTTTTTTCAGAGTGTATACCATTGCAACACCGTGGATTTCATGTAGCCCTTCAATATAATAACTTAGAATCGTCTCTATAATGACCTTGTGGAACATGGCAGTAAAAGGGCATGCACAAAGATCATCTCCCTTTGTCTCGCTCTTTTAAAATACAAAAGGCAGTAGCAACAAAGGCTGACAGTTCAATAGCTTGTTGAAAGCATTATGACTGTTGCAGTCTTCTTAAATAGCTTTTATAAAATAACTTCATATTATTGACTTCGAAAATGAGGAGATGCTTCAGACCTCTCTGGTCCAAAGCCAGATGCAATTTTCCATCCAAATTGTTGGCAGTGTGACGGATGGCCAAGAGTCTCTACCACATCTTTGAAGAATCCTAGATGCACTTATGGGTGTAAGGGATGTGTTTACTGAGAAAAGGAGCATGGTCATTTGGGAAAGGGGGAGTGATCAGGAGTAGCAAATGCTACCTGAAGTTTTGAGGGAGGAGTTTCTTAAACAGACCACCCACTGAAAGGTCCACCCTCATCACCATGGCAACTCCCAGCATCAAAAACACACTGCCCACGATGAAGCCAGAGGCCTCAAACATCAGTCTGCCGGAAGAAAAATTTATCTTAGGATTCAAGTTCTTACACTACAGGCACATTAATTACTGTAATTACATGATAAAAGGTCTATGATTCCACTCTTGTTTCTATGCCAACACTCATAATGGCCACCATGAATTCCTGTGTGGGTTTGACAGCAAAATATTTCAGAACATAAATTTACCTCGTGACAGTTGCGGTCAAACTCTTATAGTCACAATTTAGGGTTAACGTCTACTCTGGAAGACTGCTGAAAGTTTGCACACTAAACCCTCTCAAAACGAAAATAAAATTTTGCATGGATGAATTTTAGCAAAGTTATAAAGAACCTTGTACAATACACTGTCAAACAACACTGAATTATTTGTTTAACCCACCAACTAGTCATCAACAGAAAATGTGGATATTCCTAAAACTTATTTAATCTTAAATTGGAAAAAGAAAAATGCATGAGGTAAAAGAGAGAGACATTGAGAAAGAAATGGTGACTCACTTGGGTGCAAACACTTTCCACACCATGAGATGTCTCCTGAGGATGGCTGCAGCACAAACTGATGCAAAAACCTAAAGACAAAGTTAGTTACAATTTACACTTACAAAGCACTTACAACTTACAAAACACTTATCATGGTGAGTGAGATCAACCTAACCTGCTTAGTCTAAGAAGCAAAAATGCTAGTCAAAATGTGTAACAAAATGTATTAATAATGCAAGTAATTTTAGCATAATGCAATGTAAATGTTGGGAAATTTGTACAAACCTGTGCTCCATTGACAAATAGGTAGCGTGCAGCAAGCTGCAGGAGACATGAGCTGAACTTCTGAGGGTGTTCTCTCAGTCTCATCTCCATGACAGCATCCTCGCTCTCCTCCACTCTTGCTGAGCGTGTAGATCGGGAACCATGCACATCACACACCAGAGGCCAGAGCAGCAGCAGAGGACAGCCAACTGCATGTCCCAATTAGACAGCATCATTAGAGAAGGAAAGAACATCTGAGCTATCTTATAAGCTTCAAAAAAACAGATATGAATGGTTTGTCCATGTGCTTATACAGGAGCACATCCAACATCCTAAGCTAAAGTGAAGTTACCTGCAAAGATGATATGTGAGGCAAAGGTGTTGAGGGTCACCAACGAGGCAGGAAGCAAAGTCCCTGTGTGACCTTGAGGAAAGCCCACAAATGCTGCTCCCCACTGAATTGAAGGGAAGGTTGGTAGGTGTCCGGAAGCGTGAAAAAACTGGGCAGCTGCCAGAGACCATGAAACCACTGGAGCCCATGGTACACTGAAATCATCTAGAGGGTTAAAAATAAAAAGCTGATTTAATGCATAATGAGTAGAAATAGCCCATCAGTAGTAATAGTAGTAAAAGTAATAATGGACTGTTGTCTTACTAGAGTGTTTGTGCAGGCTGGAGAGGGTGGTGCTACAGGCGTGAATGTGCAGCACTGCTCCTGCTTCCAGCAGGAGGAGAAGGAAGGCAAGGGCCATTCCCTCTGGATGGAGTAGAAGAAGCACCAACCCCAAGAGTCCACAATGCAGGACCAAAGGAGCCGAGTACACTGTACCCAGCCCGTAAGCCTCCACAGCTGGCCTGTTGTCTACTTCACCAGCATCTGTGCTACCGTCCTCCAGCGAGTGTCGGATGCGCTGATAAAGTTGTGGTATCAGGTGGTGCAGTTCAGCTTGCGGACTGATTCCTGTGCTGGCTCTATATTTGGGGGGTGGCAGGGATGTTCCTCGAGAGCATAATGGAGTCCTTGTCTTGAGGAACACAGTCATGGGGTCCAACCATAACAGGAGCAAACCCAGACCCAACAGGCAGAAAGCAGCCCGTGGCAGGAACACCTGGGCTAAGCCAATGAGTTCGGATAAACTCCGAAACGTGTCCTCTGGGGTGGCACTCACTGCCCAATGCAACCCAATGCAAACACAGGCCAGTGGTATGAGAAAGCAGGCTGTAAATACAGTCAAACTGGAACAGTTTAGGTTCCCATAGTGTCTCAGCCAACGATGTAAAAGGTACCCCCACGTGGCCAGTGAGAATACAGAGAGTACATAGTGTAGGTTGCGCAGCTGGCTGTCCTGTACACGTGAGAGCGGGGAGAGGAAAGATGAGGGCTGGCAGGTGCCCTGCTCCTCTCGGCAGTTGTGGAAAGAAAGGGATACATATAGCGATCCCACCAGCACTCCCAACCACACCAACAACACAGTAGCTTCCCGTCTAACCACAGATGATGGCAGTGCTGTTGGCAGCAGCCTTGGTGGCTTCTGGGTGTCTGATGGAGGAAGTGGCACCAAGAGTCCATCCCAGTTAAGACGGAGTGGAATATATATGCTCAATGTGAAGAGCAAAAACGTAACCACGTGGCCTTCATAGATGACATAGCTGTCTGAAAGTAGTGAGGCACAGCGCAGGAAAAGCACAAGCAGTGCTGGAGTGAAAAGGCCAGAAAGTGACCACCTACATTTTTGAGAAACTTTATGTGTCTTCCATAGAAATAATACCTCAGATGAAAGTGCTGCAGCTCCTAAACACCATGAGAGCTCCAAATAACCTTGCAAGAACAGCTGACCTGCAGCTACTACTAGTCCTACTGCCAACCCTGAAAGAATGGGCAACTTGAGCAAGCTTTCCTGAATGACTACATAAGACAACTCAGAAAGGACATAGCACAGCACACAAGAAACAGCCAAGATTAAGAGCCCAGCAGCCATTTTGAAAGGGTTGAAACGGGCCCAGGAGGCTCTACAAGTCTCCCTAACAGCTGTTAGATAGTTCTGCATGGAGATGACTAGTTTAGGAGAGGGGAGATGACCCTTGTGGACAGCAGACAAGTACTGGGAGGAAATGTTTGAGAAGTCAGCCCGCAGCTGAGACAGACTGTCTGGTGGGATGTCTTTGGCCATGTTAGAATAGGTCTCCAAGAAGCGGTTTACCTTCACAGAAATTTAAAATAAGAAAGAATTAAGTGAAACTCTTTGCAATAGGTAAAACAAGACAATAAACATGATATACAAGACAATGCAGGCAAACATAAGAGAGGATTAAAAAACAGAGAAATTCTTAACCTGTTTGACATTAATCCAGAGCGCCTCAGCCTGGCTGAGACCTGTAGGTGCACCCCGGGAGCCATTCTGAGGGAAAAGTGGCAGAAGAACCTGGCCCACACTACTATAGGGAATGGGGACTCCCAGCAGCAGTGCCAGTGTGGGCACCAAATCAGTCTGAGGTACTACCTCAGGTTCCACCTGCAAAGATAAACATGATAAACTACTTATATATGGGTAAAGAGATAGATAAAGATTTTCTCATTTAGAAAATGAAAATGGGAAACAGAAAATAGGGAAAAGTGTAATAATTCTGTTTCTTAATAGAAACATTTTTATATGCACTGCACCTACAGATTAAGATGTTTTCCCCAAAAGAAATTATCCATTCATCCATACATTTCTGGAAGTTACACTAGGCTGGTGGAATCCTGTTACAATAGGCTGGTGCCTATTGCCAATCGCAGCATCTCTGGTCACAGTTGAAGAAACGTTGCTGGGCTATTTTATTTTAAATAAAATTTGCACCTGCCATTCGATTTTAGGACAATGACTCTGACTTTTGAGGGCAGTTGTGAAGCTTTAATTATACAATTATGCAAAGTTTTGTGTGTGGCAAAAAAAAAAAAAAAATTTCTAGACACAACTGGTTGGGAAACATTTAATACAGACAAATGAGAGCAGATTTTCTTTGGACCTGGGAGCCTGGTGCTGGAAATAAGGGAGAGGAGCTGTAGAGAAACAGAGCAGCATCTGTCTCTTTCTGGCTCTCTCCACCATGATCTCCAGTGTCTGTCATTCCATGATCTCCCATCACCACCAACAGGGTATCATTCTTCAGACGCTTAATCACTGACCTGGTATCAGCAGTGATCCAGCAGCAGATGGAAAACAATTAGAAAATGTATTAAAACCTTAACAACATGACAGAACGTAGGAACAGATTAATGAGGCTGCATCTAACCTGATAACTTCATCCATCTGGGAGAGTTTTTCCGCCATCGCAGGGTGATCCGGGCCAAATCTGTGCCCACAGTGATCCACACCCAGGAAATGTGCAATCAGCACATCCCAATCATCGCCCTCCACTGATGAGACCAGAGCAAAACTATTAAGCCACTGGATTAGACATTGTGTTTATATGTAAATAACATGCAGGAGGTTGAAGTTTATTTTCAATGTACACAAAGCAACATTTTAAACCAACCAGCCAACTAACCAATTGATGGGATAAACTATAATACCGCTTACTGGTAGGATATATATTTTGGAGAATGCCATTGTCAACGGTGTGCAGGTCCTTCACATTAAAAGAGGGGAAGGGCAGAGATCTGTGGAATTTCTTTGGGAAGAGACTCACCCATGTATCATCCCCCATAAAAACAACTCTCTTGCCTATAAACCAGAAGAAGAAACAGCAATTAACAAACAGAACAACAGAATAGCACTTTACAATTTCCATCTAAACATGAGTCACTAAATTTGAACAAAATAGTAACAATAGAAACAAATTATCTACTTCCAATTATGCTTTTACAGGATTTGGGCTATAAGATTTTTTTAATGTTGTTAAAGAAGTTTCATGCTTATGAATTAACCCTTTATCGGACAAGGAACCATAAAGGGTAACTTCACTGACATCAATTTCAATATTTTTAAGTTCAAAAAAGACTTGTAATCAATCAACTGTATTTATACAGCACCTTATTACAACCAGGAGGCTACCCAAAGTGCTTTTACAGTATTAAACAAAATTACACATTAAAACACATAAGAATGCAAGAACACAAGCGTCAATAAAACAACATTTTGCACTACTGAATATCAAAAGCAATTCTAAATAAAGGCTTTAAGATTTGCTTTAAACAGTTCCACATTCGCAATGATGCAAAGTTCATATTAATAACATCATATTATAATAACACAGTTTTCAATATCACATGATTTTTTGAAAATGTGATATTTTCTGCAGTTCAATAGAACAGCAATATTATTAAATAAACCATTCGTAATCATGAAAATCTATTTAATCGCTTTAAATCAATGCATGTGTGTGCATTTATACATAAATATACACAGTACACACATACATTATGTAAATATAAACCAGCTAGATCCACATTATTGTCAAAGTATAATTTGCTTTATATTTCTATTTTTTAGTATTAGGGAAAAGTAAAATATTACAATCTTAAGTTACTTTAAATGTAACTACATGTATTACATTTTTTCTTTTTTTTTAAAAGTAATGTAAAAGTTATGTTGTTTTTGCTACATATGTACGCATTTGTAAAACCAGCATAAACTTTCAATATCAACATAATGCATACTACCACAAAATAAAATTATTTAGCTTTTTTTTCTTATTGTTTCACATTACAGAAATGCCAGTAAGTATTTAATTATCATATCCTTGTTTGTTTAACATCATGTCAGCATCAAATGTTATATTCAGAGAAAACTAATAGATATGTCATAATGTGGAAAAAAATGAGTTTATTTTCTTATGAAAAATATAGGATAGTCTAGACAGGATAATCTAAAGAACACTATTAGTTTCGGTTTCACTCACCCACTTGGCCCAGCTGGTGCACTAGATTGTCTTCCAGGATTGCATTGGATGCAAAGTTGTTCCCCACATCAATGAAAGTGGGCAGAGAGCCCGTTGTGAAGCCTTTAATCCTCTGCATGGTTGTGGTGGGCGGATCGGCCCGAAAGGTGTACAGCCTGGCATGAGTGGAATGTGCTGATGCCATCTCATCCAACACCGGCAGCTTGTTTTCAAAGGGTTTGGGTGCCGCGTTCTCCGGATCATATCGGGTAAAGTCGGCCTTTAGAGCGTCGATGATCAACACCACTGCCCTGCGAAAACGTGGTTCGCTCAGGCAGAAATCACCCTTCAGCTGAGCTCCCGGAGACAAGACGTCCGCACAGGTGCTCGTTCTGTTGACCTCCAGCCGGACCAGGAGAAAGCCTCCCACAAACAGGAAGATGCCCACGTAAAACACTGAGCAGACCCAGAGGAGGGCGAGCAGTATGGGAAGTCTTCTCATTCTGGAAAAGATGGACATTTCAAGTCAACAAACATGTACAAAAACAATACAACTGGTTTCCTTTTATACAGATTACATTTGCAGTGACACTGTAAAGGATAATTTCCATGATTGATTTGTCAACCAATGTATATTTATACTGTTAAATGCTTAATTCTGACTGGCTGATGAACATTTAAGAAGTGTAACTACTTTCAGGGTAATGCACAGGTATGTAAACTAATTAAAGTAGTTCCAGGCAGGTTTTGACCACGTTACTACTAAACACAGGAGCTGTTTGAGGACAAACACCTGACAAATGTCTTGAAATACAACATCTAAACAGTGTCTTTAGGTGTGGTAACCATAATAAACGATTAAGGATTTAAGTGGAGTAATTGACTCCAGTCCATTGAATGATTAGAAATTAATGCACAGTTGCACACCTGTAACGATCACATCACCACCTCAGGTGTGCATAATTTTTCTAATAAATCAATGGCTTGTCGTCCATTATTCCTTACATAAACTGTATGCCATATTGACTCTACATGGTATCTTACTGGACATGTAACATACTGTGTTTTTAGTAATTAATCAACCTTTGTGAAGCATATTCTGCTGCATTACCATAATAAAATGATCATATCTATAAGTTAAAACCCTTTTTTTGGTTTTTAAATGTATGTCTATAGTTTTTATTAGATTTAGTACATTAAGCTAAATGGGAGAATCAGAACGCTGAAAAAACAATTCTCAGTTTAATTGAATGTAGTTAAACTAATGAAAACTACATACACATATAGTTAATATATACATGCAATTCAAATAAACTGAAACTGACAACATAAAATAAAAAAGTCATTCATTCTATTAACATCTAGTTATATAGTTGATAAAACATATAACATTTAAGTTTTTAAATAATTCAACAACAAAATAACAACAAAAATAACATTTCCCTAAGTCCCTTGTGAAGTCTAGAAAATGTTACTTACACTAAGACTGTATCTCTAGCAAACAACTGCACATAGTACACAACTTATTTTTTACACTATTTATGGTGTGAACAAATAAATAGTTGAATGATTCATATACACACACATTCAGACAAAATGAATACATAAACATTCCTTCCTAGACCACTCCTTCCTAAACAGAACTCAGTTATACCTAAAATGCAGCCTACACAGACAACAAACCAGATTTTAAGACACAGCCCCAACACAGCAATATTATTAAATCCTGACTAACTTTCCCTCTATCAGAGTATAATATAAAGTGGGCTGTGTTTTCGTTTCAGGCTAAATTAGTAGGCACAACATGACTAACTGCAGTAAAGAGACTGGTGTTGTATTGGAGTGTGTTGCATGCTTACAGTACTGACCTTGCTCCGTGTTCGTCCTCTCTCTTTCTCTCTCTCTCTTCAGGAACGGAAAGCCGCCGCAGGAGCACTGAAGAGCCGCAGGGTCTCCGGCATCTGCCGCCGGTTCTGTCTAAGCCTCTCGGAGCCTCACTGTTGCTCTACACGTGGAGACATGCGGCTTTATTAAAGCACGGCGGGTTTGTTTTAATATTGATCATCTCGCTGCCCGGTTTCCACTTCCGTTGACATGCGTGGTGCGTCTGACGGTTACAGGTAAAGAAGACTGTCAAAATAAAAGCTTATGTTGCTGATGTTCAAAATAAAAGCATGTAGGCTCGTGCTTAGTCTGTAGTGTCTGGTTAAGTACACAATACTTTGTTTATTTTTCATTAAATAATTTGATAAATTTTATTTAGTTTAGTTTAGTTTAGTTCAGTTTAGTTTAATTGAATTAAATAGAGCATGTCATAATGTCTCATTGCAGGAATATGAAACTTTTTTTCTAATGTAAAATATTTAATCACGTTTTTAAAATTAATTTATGAAAATATTTTTATATAATTTTATTCCCAGGGAAATTTTAAACAGTGTACACAAGTCTGGAATATAAAATTAAAACATTTTATATATTTTATTTTAGTTAGGTTTTATTTCATTTTTTTTTATTAAATTACACATTATTTAATAAAATTTGGTAAATAGCCAGTACTGTTGTTTTTGTTTTTTTATTATTATTTTTTTTGTTTCATTTTGCATTAACTAACAACACATTGCATCATACCTCTAGCATGTTTGTAAAACTTTCATTATTTTATTTTATTTGTTTATTTATATATTAATAATTGGAAATTTAAAACAAAGTGGGCAAAATACATGGAAAACCAATATGCAAAATTGAATAGTTTAAAATACTTTTTTATCTGGAAGAAGAAGAAAAACAACTTCATAGTAAAGTTATTTCTGTGATTATGTACAATAAAAGATTAGCCTTGCCATACTTAGTCCTCTTTTGCTTTTACAAAGATAAGATGTAGGCAAAACCTACACAACTACTTTTATAATTTACATAGCAGTCTACACTTAAGCCAGTATAAATGCACTATTTAATAAAAGTTACATTTCTAAAAAAAACACTAGTGCAAGCAGACTTTCAACGATCAAAAACTTTCAAAAATGTTAATGAATGAATACACACACACACACACACACACACACACACACACACACACACACACATACACACATTCTCTCTCACACACACACACTCGAGATAATGTATGCATCACAGCTAAAAAAATAAAAATAAAAAAAAACATTAAAATACCCTGTTGGTTACTTGTAACCCTTAAAAAAATCCCATTTAAAACCTTTTTCTGGCTGTTTGCAATGTTTTTGAATCACGCAGTGATGAAAAAATATATTCCCAAAATATTTTCTTTTAAATAATGAATAAACAAGAATTTTCATCCAGTGTTTATATTTTATAAATTTCTTAATTTGCATATTAGAAAACTTGTAATACAGAAATGTCTGCACTTTTTAATGTTATCAGTCAACTGGGGAATTTTATAATGAACAATTAGTTCATTATTTTTACCCTCCTCGCCTGCAGTGACTTGTCTTAAATTAGTGATTGGTCAAATCATAAACATGATTTAAACATTTTTATACTAAAACTAAACCACAACATTCACATTTGCCAACCCCAGTGGCATCATCAGATCTTAGAACACCCTCAATCATTTCCTTCACCGAGGTGCCAAACAAACACCAATCGGAAATGACCTTTTACTTTTGCAAACACAAAACCCAACATCCATGCCATTCTTACACCAGTCACCGCTGAACACAATAAGAGATGGACAATGCTGGTCATTGAGTGTGGAAATAAAGGCGCATCTGTGTGTTGCGTGTGTTGTGCCATCCAGCTGCTGGCAGGTGAACAGAGATCGGTCTGTTTTTGCAGAGCATGTGATGCCCACTAATATATAAAAAGTGTTGCTGGTTAATGCATGATTCAATGCGCACACTGACTTTAAGCCTTAAACACTTGTTTCAACTTGTTCGACTTCCACCTCTTTCATACAAGATGAGAACTGGAGTTCCCATAATCCTCTTTGTTGCAGTGGCAGGTTTCCACAATGGTAAGATTATAAAATAACAACATTTGTACACTGAAAAATGTTTTTTTTTTATTTGCAGTTTTAATTAAATATATTCAAATATATATAATATTTAAATATACCTTTAAATGTATTGTGTTGATTTGTTTAATAAAAGCTGTTTATATTCTATTATATTTCTGTTAATATTAATTTATATTAAAAAAAAAATTTAACTAAATTAATATTTTATATATTTTTATTTTATGTCTGGTAATGTAAACAGTTTAATAACGTGTAAATCTAGCTCAGAGTAAAACCTAACTACATAATACAGGATAATATAATATAATGTAATATAATATAATATAATTTATTATAATATAATATAATATAATATAATATAATATAATATAATATAATATAATATAATATAATATAATATAATATAATAGATATTATTATTTAGGTTATAGTCTATGTATTTATTTGTTTTGACAGTTTAAATCGAGGTATTGTTAGACTCGGGTGCACATGAATTTATCTTGTTATTTTTTATTTGAATAAAACAAGAAGTTATTACTTTATAACAATTGTTTGTTACTATCGTTATTATATGATTTAATATAGAATGAATGAAATATACTCTAATTGTTGTGACACTTAGATTAATGTATTACAGATTTATTTATTATTTATAACATGTTAGATTTGGCTCATTTGATGGTCATGAATTTGCTGTTGGCTGATTGACAGTACAATTCGATGTAGATATTGTGCATGTTTCCATTTGTTTCGCTTTGGGCTGAACTGTGCGCATGCAAAATATTATTTGATTAATAAGTCGTGACGACCTAAATTAATATTTTTAAGCCATACAAGCTGTTTTTAATCAGTTTAATGTAATGCGTCATTAAACCATTTTTTACTAGTTTAGATTAGTTTAGATGGCCAAATACTGTGTCAACATTCTGTACACTATTATAAAACTGTATGGGAAATGTAGGCTAATGTGCACATTACTGTGTTTGTAGTGATTTCATCATCTCTGGAATCTGATGAAAGTAATGAATCATCCGAAGAGAGAGGTAAGCTATACTCACTCAACTCAACTGTCATTTTTTCAGTATTATTTGCATTAAAAAATGAACACAATCGTGATTTTTTTTTCTGACCTCAGAGTATGCAGAGAACAGCACGACACCACAGACAGGTGTGTAAACATGCCGTAAACACGATTTCTGTTCAAATGACTCATGACTGAGATACGAATAATCACAGAGGGGCTCTTCTCGTGCACAGTACACTTTACTTAATAACCAGTGCTCAGATTGTCACAGGCTGATATCATATGTCATATAATATTTCCTCAGGTGAGTCGCAGTATGCAGCTGCTCACGCGAAAGGTAAGCCCGAAGTGAACAAAACTATTGAACTCAAACTGAGGTGTGTTTGTGGCCATTACTAACACTTGCTGTTATTTGCCTCACTGACAGACCATCTCATAAGAACGACTCGTATGGGTGAGAAAAGTTTTTGTTGTTGTTGTTAGGATCTGGTTTATATTTTGTCCAAATTAATAATTGTTTGCTCTCACATGTATTCTTGCTTGTCTGTTTTTTTGTTGTTACTTTTCTTTTAATAATCCCTGTGCAGTCCTAACAGATGGTGAAACAGAGGCAGTATCAAATGAAACAGGTAAAGAAAACATTTATTTCCAGAAAGGTATTGACAGACAGACAGAAACACATATAGATAGATAGATAGATAGATAGATAGATAGATAGATAGATAGATAGATAGATAGATAGATAGATAGATAGATAGATAGATAGATAGATAGATAGATAGATAGATAGATAGATGCAGACAGACAGACAGACAGACAGACAGAGAGACAGACAGACAGACAGACAGACAGACAGACAGACAGACAGACCGACCGGCAGACAGACAGACAGACAGACAGACAGACAGACAGAGAGACAAACAGATAGATAGATAGATAGATAGATAGATAGATAGATAGATAGATAGATAGATAGATAGATAGATAGATAGATAGATAGATAGATAGATAGATAGATAGATAGATAGATAGATAGATAGATGCAGACAGACAGAC
>CAIGQW010005633.1:3876391-3902582 GCA_903798125.1 Danio choprae | reverse complement strand
ATAGATAGATAGATAGATAGATGCAGACAGACAGACAGACAGACAGACAGACAGACAGACAGACAGACAGACAGACAGACAGACAGACAGACAGACAGACAGATAGATAGATAGATAGATAGATAGATAGATAGATAGATAGATAGATAGATAGATAGATAGATAGAGAAAGGCAGCTCGACAGACAGGTAGACAATTTTTTTTAAATAGCGAGAGACAGACACAGACAAACCTCATGTCATCTGTTTCCTCAGATGAGTATGCAGCTGCACACGTGAAAGGTAAATATGAAGTGAATAAAACTTTTTGTGAACTCAAACTAAGGTGTTTGAGGCCATTTACTCACAATTGCTGTAATTAGCTCACTGTTAGACTTTGCCGCAATTTTACAGTTATTTACTGTAAAACGCCCAGTAAAATGCCACATTCATTCTTTACAGTTCACTTCTGTAATATGCACTGCATTGTGGGTAATTTACATTTTACAGTAACTTACTGCATATTAGGAATGTGTGGTATTCTACTATAATCAAAGTAGTTAAGTACTGCTGCTGTAGTTGAAAATCATTTATAATGGATATAATAACAATGAATAATAAAATTCTGTTGTACATGATCTCGTCACTTGTTTGGAAATGATAGTAAATACTAAAAATAAAGGTTCCGTACTACCGGTGTAAAATGTAAATAAATTACAGTAAAATTACTGTAAAAATGTCATATTGTAAAATAAAATAGGGCTAAAGGTCATTTTAAAGATGTTGTGGTAAGGCTATTTTACTGTAAAATTAAATTGCGGTAGGGCCCTGCTACTGTAAAACACATTTACAGGTAAGTCACTGTAAATGGGCAGTTGCTGTAAATTGCTGACAACAGTGCTGCCAGTAAGTTAACACAAAAAATACAATAAAATGTCTAACAGTGTATTATACTCTGTGAATAACCCTAACAGATGGTGAAACAGAGGCAGGATCGGAAGATACAGGTAAAGAAAATAATGTTTATTTAGAGATAGATGATGGATGGATGGATGGATGCATGGATGGATCGAAAGATAGATAATTAGTTAGATAATATAATTTTGCAAATATTACGAAATATAAGCATTATATGTATATTTCAGAGGAGAGACAGGACGAAGACTCAAAAGGTATGAAATTCCAGTACTTTATTCCCCCTTAGGATCATTATTGAAAATTAATTATTCATTCAATTTATAATTCATAATGTGCTTATTAACCTATTTGTATAGAAACAAAGGTGTTTGAGAAGGAAGATGATGGTAAGATGACATTTATAAATTAATTAATTATAAATTACATTGGAATCAAATTGATTGTTTGTCAGACCTCAAGTGAGCCAGTGAAATCCAGCTATATTTAATAGAAATATATGCTAACAAATAGTAAAAACAACATAGTATATTTTATTTATTTTAAATATGAACGTTTCTATTTACAACCTAAATAGATGGTGAGGTTGGGGCACTAACCGACAATACAGGTAAAGAATATCTATATTTTTAACTACTTAATCTCTTTATTTCCAGGAACGGAACATATTTAGTACAGAACATAACGCACATCTGCACAAATACAGAATGGACAAAAATGACAATTTTGCAGTTGTAATAAAATCTTAGTGAAAATGATTGTCAAGCTTTCAGAAGCCAAACTAAATAATATATTCACTGTTTTATTTTATGTCCTCTTTTTGAGGTTTACACAATGTACAAAATGTTGGACAAATGTGTTTTGCTGATACATTTTTTTTAATAAAATTCTAAATTGAAATCCTTCAAATTAATGTATTTTTTGTAGCTATTATCAGGACTGATGCTGGTAAGGAAATCTGTGTCAGTGAAAATGTAACAAAAATTTCAAAATATGATACTTTTAGGATTAGTTTTAGCTTTGTTTCAATTGAAGCTCAAAGGTTGAAGAAGATTGAAATGCATGAAATGCAAGTTAGCAGCTATACCAGCACTTTGAGAGTCAATCAATCAAAACATATACAGGTAAAACAAATTAATAATGTAAAAGTGTAGAAATAAACACCTCTATTCACAAAATGTGTCTTTTTTATCATAAAAGTTTTACATTGAAAAATTTGAAGTTAAGCTAGTTTTGTAGCTATTCGTATGTACAATACAATCTAAAATCAAACCCTTCAGAGAAGTAATAAAGCTATGTCTTTTACTGAACTATACTGAAGCTAATTGTTCTTGTACTGAGCCACATGTGACAAAACACTTACGCAATGTTTGGTTTTTGACGTAGGAGCGTACACAGGAAGTGACGAATCTGAAGGTAAGTGAGGCGCGGCTTCATTCAAGATTCATTCATTGCCACACGAGGGCGACAGTGTGTCACTAACAACGCTTGTGTTTGTTTAGAAGCAGACTCTGAGGAAGACAGTAAGTATATTCGTTTATTATATAAAAGTACTGTAAGTTCTATTTTTGCCTTACACAGGGCCCAAATTAGACATAACGTTATGTATAGCCAAAGACTATAGAAAAGGGGCTTTGGTATAGATGAAGCCATGCTCAAAATCCTTTTTTTCTTTGACGTTAGAGTCAAACGTTTACTGAGGGGAATTCATTTGGGGAATATATTATCAGTGCACAATTTAGAAATTACTGAAAACAGACAGAAAGAAAATTTATTTGCTATTTTTTGTAGCGGTGGCGCAATGGGTAGCACTGTCGCCTCTTCACTGTCACAGCAAGAAGGTCGCTGGTTCGAGCCTCGGCTGGGTCAGTTGGCATTTCTGTGTAGGGTTTGCATGTTCTCCCCGTGTCGGCGTGGGTTTCTTCCGGGTGCTCTGTTTTCTCCCACAAGTCCAAAGACATGCGGTACAGGTGAATTGGGTAAGCTAAATTGTCCGTAGTGTATTAGTGTGTGAATGAGAGTGTATGGGTTTTTCCCAGTGATGGGTTGCAGCTGAAAGGGCATCCGATGCGTAAAACATATTCTGGATAAGTTGGCGGTTCATTCCACTGTGGCAACCCCTGATTAATAAAGGAACTAAGCTGAAAAGAAAATGAATGAATAAATTAATTTTTGTAGAATAAAAAGTATATAATCAGGCGAATTGTGTAAAACAAAAAGTCTTCAGAATACAGATGTGAATATAAATTAAGTCATGTTAAATGGCATTTTAAAGTATGCATTGTAATTTGTAATCTTTTGCTAACGTATGGCAAAAGAAGCACTTAAAGAGTATTTTGGATGTTTTCTTCCTATTAAAATGAGAGAAAAACACTTGATGAAATGGCATTTATGTAACTGTTAACACCTTTACAAAGCCTTTTTAAAAAACTATTATCTTTCCTTTGTGTTATCTGACTTCAATCATCATCTAAGAGGATCAATATTGATTTTATGCAAGATGATTAGCCCTAACCGAGTGTCTAAATGGCTGTATTATATCTGTGACTAATGTAAAGTATAACACTTGTCTCTCATTGCACAGCCTCTCAAGAGACAACAGGTAAGCGCTTCAGATTACTTTATTTGAATCCATAATTAAAGAAGAAAGCCAGAAGTCTTTGTGCTTTCATTAAAATGCCATGATTTTATCTTACTGTTCTATAACTGAATGAATGACTTTTGCAATTGATTTCTATAATTGATCTGTTTTGTTATATAGTCTACTTGTTCTATTCCTGCGTTATTGTGTTCTTTTCTAGATTACAGAGGGCAGGTTGAGGAGAATGGGAACAGTGCTGGTGAGTTGTGCACTTCATTTGATATTTTTGTTCAGCAAATGTCAACATGTATAACAGCATATGGGTCATTCTAGAATTGCAGGTACATTGTGGGTCACCGAGATAAACCTATTATTAAACCTATTATTTTCCATAATCAAACCTTTAATGAAACAGTTTTGAAAAATAAGACAAATTATATCCTGTTATCTTTATAAAATAATGTTTGTATGTGTATTTAGCGACATTTTGTGTAATTGTAAGACTCCCACTGTAGCTATTTTTGACTGTAGCTGCCTCCTGGATCATAGGCCTACGTTCAGCTTTAATTTATTTATGTTTATTTCACTAAGGGTAATCATTTGCATGAAACGTCTATTTTTCTGTATTATATATATATTTTATACTATGTATTATACTATATTTCAGTCAATCTCTCATTCACTTTTAAAAAACAATAATGCTATATAAACGCTTAAGGTTTAAGGTTAGCATCTTGAGCTAAAGCACAAAATGGTGGAAAACCTCAACACTCTTATTGTCAACTCAAATGTTTCGTATCATATCATAATTAAATGAATGGAAAATGCTTGGAATGTACCCGCAATTTTATAATGAGTGTATATACTGTATATAAAATTGTTTAATGTCACTTAACGAGATTACAGTTAACACAGGTCAGTTGTAACACTTCCAATTTCTACAACTAGGAACTAGTTACAAATCAGTTGATTCACTTCACACGTGGTCACATTAGTCCTCATTCCACATACAAAAAAGTAGAGTCCTGTGTCAGACACAGCAGATGTTAGCTGGGAAAAACTACATTTGAGCTAATAAAGTAATATTTTTAACTTAAATTATTTTTGGCATAGCAATGTCTGATTAGTAGTTAAACCCATCAAAGTTAAATTCTGTCAGTTGTGTGTCTGTGTAATTATTTTTACAGTACATGTAGTTGGTGATCATGTTTTAGCTGTTTGCTGTAAGGTGAGAAAATCCATGGCTACAAGACTCCGGGTCAATTCTAACAACAAACTTCTCGGTGGTAACATCAGTGAAATGTTCCCACCAAGCCCAAGCCAATCTAAAACTGTATATATGATATGATTTCAGTATTCATATAGCTCTTGAAAGAGAAAGAGCTCAAAACCAAGGTGTTTGTGTTCAGTGTTTGACCTGTCCTCTGTGGCCTCATGAAGCCTGCACACACAAATAGTGTTGAAGCCGATGCACATTTTATTCAGATTTGTAACAAAGACACGCACCGATTATACTGAAAACCCGGTGTTGAATAAAAAGCTTTCAAATCTATTTTTAACCTTAATTCTTATTTTATGTTACATCTCATCCTGATGGAAATCATAACTAACAATCACAACTAACCCAGCGTTGTATGGGGTGAATTGTAACATTTCAGTCCTCCTGTGAGAAACTAAACTGTGCTATAAAGATAACATTTATGGTATTTAATAGCAGATACTTGTAACTAGTTTTAATCAAAAATTGAACACTTGTGAAAAATGTTGCAATTATCCCTCGTCTCCCCTATAGCTAATATTACTTTGGATTTAAAAGTGAAGTAAATATATATAACGTCTTATTTGAATGTTATTGTAATGTGTCTGTGTGTGTGTGTGTATATATATATATATATATATAATTAATCTCAATGTTACCTTTCTTTCTAGAGGACTGATGAAGATAGAGGATATTATTCTTGAAGTGGCTGTGTGGAATCTGTAATATCTTTAAACTTAAATGCCTTGTTTTATGAAGCATATTTCTAACCCATATACCACCTGGACAAAACCTCAGTGTATCATGGACCGTTCAGACAAAGCGACTTGTTTTCCTGAAGACTGTAAGCACTGCTGGGTGCTGGTATACATGGTAGCCTGCAGGTGGCTGTAATAACAGATGAAGAGCAGCAGATGTAGGCCGGTTATCCAGGCCAGCGCAGTCTACTGCTCTTGGGTGCTCATTTGAGCTTTATTTATATCATCTGCATTGTCCCAGCTTATTTTAGGACCAGACGCCATATTTCACAGCCTGATGAGGACGAGCTGTTTTACGCCAAAAAAGCTGGTGAATTACATTTTAAGGGTGTAAATGTCGATATGTTCTTTATGTTCGGTGTTGCTAAATGCATGTTGTCTGGTATAATTCTTTTAATGGCCAAAATAAACATCCAAAACCTAAAAGTCTGAATAGAAGGCTCTTAAATTAAGACGCATTGAGAAGCAAAATTATAAGAGAAATGTTGTTTTTCTGTGAAACTTACAACTTTTTTGGTTTAAATAAAGTAAACTGGACAGTGGGATCAGAAAAATTGACTTTTTAAAAGTATTTAACTGCATTTAGATATTCGCAGTGGACAAGTGAAGACCTTTTTAATGGCCTAAAATGTTGAAGGGTGAATTGAGCTTTTAAATTAAAAAGTGGCCTAAAATTATAGAATGAAAAAATGTAACTTAGAATGTTTCTTACAATGAAAATACAATATCAACAGCGTAAACTAAAATATTACTAATCTAAAATGTCAAAAGATATATAATTGAACTCACAGGTGGAATGAAACACAGACAAAGTCAGGTGATACTCAAAAAGACATTTTATTTTTTTCATCCCCAAAGCCCAGCGGACAATAAAACAATCCACTTTTATTTTTCTTTGGTAACCAAAAAAAATTATAATAAAAAAAATTAAGGCAACTACAGCAACTATGTAAGGTCTAAATGTTTTAAAATCATAACCAGATCATCTCCTCTCAGACATGGTTGTAGAAACCTGCTGATGGAGCTACTGCTATACAGTCAATCCAAACCAGCATTTAACACCACCATCTTACCCCTGCCTAATAAACAGGGTAAGTCATTCATGTTGCTGTAAAATATACACATGTACTGTGTTTGTATTGGTTTACATTCCTTAGAAGTACTACAGAAGAAGGTCTATGAGAAGGCTGGAGCAGATGAGCTTCACCATACGTCAAGTTTTACAGGAATACCAAAGATCTCCAATCCAGCACAAGTAAACTTCACTACCTTGATGAAAGTTTAATTTACTGAAGCGCCACCGCAAAGCTTTACTGTAATACTCTGAAAGAGAAGAGGCTCATGGGATGTTTTTAAACGTATCGGGTTTCAAACGTTGAATAGGAAAAACAGGGGTAATGTTACTTCAATAGTTATAGGACCCTTTTTACCCCTAAAAGAAAGCTCTTTTGGCCACTGTAGTAGGACTGGTCAAACTAGGGTTTGGGTGTCCTAGTAACACTTCATCCGTATGCAACAACAGCGACCCGTGGTCACAGAGAACAAAGGGCCATAATCCACCGCATGAAGTTCAATTGTCTACAGCAAACAGTTGGGGACGTGCTGCATGTAAGAGAGTCACCAAGAGCATATTAACTACAGCAGAGCATTCAGCACATTCTGTGCTTGCAGGAATCTTTACAGTAGTTGCTGAGATGTTTAACTGTATCTCCTAAAGTGCAAGCTGGTCTGCTATAGTTGGTATTAAATGCTGGGTGAAGTAGAGCTAATATTAACAGCGGTGCAAAACACCAAAGTTAGATATTATGTAAACCACTGAAGAATGAATGGAGAGAACGTCCAAACTCTAAATGTGTGGAGACTGTTTAGTTTTGTAGTGTAAACTATAAGAACTGAAAATAAAACAAAAGACATCTGGAAAAGGACACTGAAACTGCGAATCAACCCTCACAAGCCTCCTAAAATTTGGGGTGTCATAAGGCTCTGTTTGCAAGTCTGCTTAAGAAAATAAGTGTGAAACTCATGCATACTGAAATGTACAGAAGAAAAACACAAGTCAATTCCTCGTCCCCAAATTCAACACACCAAAATTCCACTTCTCTAAGAAACTTGTATAATGAAAATGAAGGCTAATACTGCATTGTAATTGTTTTGTTTTACCTTAAAAACCCTTTTAGTTCTGTACATAATTACATAAAAAACAAAAACGCAATGATTTGACATATGTACAAGAGGGATTTTAAATGGCAACCATTCTAGATATGAAGACATTTTCTTCCCTGGCCTATGGCAAGTGATCTAGTGCAAAACACAAATCATCAATATAGGCTAAAAAGAATTATACAGCCAAGAATCGCAGGCTCTTTCCAAAGGGGCCTTTCCATCCCTTGCTCATCACAAGGATGACAGGAGGGGGAAGATGAAGAGAGACGGGAGGGGAAGATGGAAGATGCCCTCCAACTCTCTTGGGATCCTGGTTGCAGTTGGAGGCTCTGTGCGAGCGGAGAGGGAGGCAGAGTGAACCTTCGAGGCCTCACAGTATGACGAAGATGAAAAGGGCCATGATGGCGGCACTGATAAGGCCAGAAATGGGCACGGTGACAAACCAGGCCATGAAGATGTTTCTAAACAGCCGCCAGTCCACAGCTTTCTTGGACCGCAGCCACCCTACAGCTACCACAGATCCAACCTGAAAATGAAAACACCACATGCCCTCATCAAAATCCTGCAGATATCAATCTCATTCAAATACACGGCATCTAGGACTTGCTTTGCATTAGTTTGTTTTGCATACATGTTTTTTTTTTTTTTTTTACCTTGCAGTGAGTAGTGGAAACAGGAAGACCGATGTTGGAAGCCACCACAACAGTGACGGCTGAGGCGAGCTCGATGCTGAAACCGCTGAAATTAAACAAGTATTGTTTAGGGAAGTCTGCCATGCGGGAGGTTTGTGTTCTGTACAGCAGGTGCTTTCTGATGTGGCAACATGGGTGTGTGTTTATACCTTGACGGGGTGATGGGGGTCAGGTCCCTGCCCATGGTCTGGATGACTCTACGGCCCCAGACCCACAGACCCACACAGATACCCACTCCTCCATACAGCAGCAGCCAGATTGGAGTCGGTGCACTCGATGTAACAGACCCACTCTCATAGACCAGCCACAGAGCAACCAGGGGACCAATTGCATTACTGAAAGTTAAAAATTATGTTAAATTACTTAAGGCAAGACTGGGTTAATAGAGTTTATAAATTGAATAAGGTTAAACAAAAAAAGTCTAAGCCAAAGGTTTTGACAGCAAGAAAAAAAAAAAAAAAAACTACACAATTTTTTTCCCTTTGGTATACTGCCTAATAGATTAAATTCTCTAATAATTTTCTCTTTTGTAAAAACCATTTTAAGCACTGTGCACTTCAATACATCTGCATTACCTGACATCATTTCCTCCGTGAGCAAACGAGCCAAAACAGGCGGTGAGAATTTGCAGGAACTGGAAGAGCATGGACACCTCAGGTTTATCAGCATCGGTTCTGTCCTCCTCCAATGAGCTACGGCTGCTCCCGGCATCATCATCAACTATCTCCAAAGTGACCTCCCCCTCGCCAAGGCCTTCAGGCGTACCGTTCTCTGCCACTGCATTACAGTAACTAGTGTAACTGTCCATGCGAATGCGCTTCCTCTCCTGGCTGCCGGCCTTTTCCTTGTCTCCATCTTCTGAAGCGCAGAAGTCAGACTCTTTGGGCTTGAAGTCTCCGTGCATGCCGATTATGGCCATAGTGTAAGAGGTGTAGCTGTTGTTGCGGCGGATGGGCCGGTCACCACCTTCCCCCATGCAGTCTCCCACTTTTGCCAGATGGAGTTTGTGCAGCAGGTCCTTGTAGAGGCCAGAGTCCTTGTGAACCGTGTGGTATTGAGAGTATCCGTTGCTGGGAATGTGAGCGGGGCCGGTGGTAAACTGAACATGAGTCGTCTTTGGAGCTGCAGAAGACAGAAGTTACAAGATAGATCTTTAACTAAAACAGACAGAGTATGTCATGACTGGTATTCGAGGCATGATGCCCTACAGACATACCACTGCCCATGTCTGACTCCTTGCAGTCCTTTTGATCTGCGTCATCTGAATCGCCAATGTCAAAGGTCACCCTGCGCTCCTCAGGAGGAGGAAGAGGAGGAGCTGGGGGGGTGCTGGAGGACAGGACACTGGATTCCTCAGGGACAGGTTTCAGGATGGGACTGTGAGCTTCATGCAGCTCCCTCTTCTCCATTAAAGGACTCTCAGAGGGACTGGAAGACTTGACTTCACCTGTACAAAACAAGATCAATTATAAATGATGCTCAGCCTCAAGCTTGCTAGCAATTTAACAAAAATCTTAAGTTATTATTTATTTTCTTACGTAAAGAGAACGAGTGAATGTATGCAGTAAAATATTAATACTGGAATGTGTAATGACATATAATAAACTAAATATTTAATACATAGAAAACATCTTTCCATTTAGATACACAATCACATTTGTTTGTATAGTAGTCAATGTTTGAGGTGGATCAAGAAAACAAAATTAAATACAAGTAGTACTAAATCAAAATTTTGTATAATACAAATATTTTACATTTTATATAATTTATTACATTTAATAGCTAACGAACAATATTTTTGATCCCTTGAAATGTTAACTAATGTATAATAATCCTCTTATTTATCACTTTCTAATAAGCAGGACCAGACAGAATCTGTGGACATTTTTTGCCATTTCTGCGCACAATATTGTAAAAAAAACGATTTATACAGAATGATTTTGGGTGCAACGTAGCTGAAAACTTAATATGTTAAATAAAATAATAATTTCTTTACTTTTATTTAATTAAAATGAACTACGCAAATCCTATTAGATCCATTTATTTAGTAAACAAAGCATCTCTCATATATCTACTAAAAAAGAGAAATGATTACTGTGCAAACTGTATTGTATATAAATCATATGAACATTTATTAGTCAGTAATATTACTGAAATTAATTTAAAAACTGAATAAATCTAAAATTTACAGTTGCACACAACTAAATAAATGGACTTGATGGGCTGAAAATCTGCAGATTTCTGCACGTGCAGATTCCATGTGGGCCTACTAATAAGTTATTAATCAAAGTTTATTCTTTATTATGAGATAATTTGACAGTTTCTCTCTAAGCTCCTTGTGGTCATTACAAATGCCGATAAGCGCTTCACTCACTGACCATGTGAACTGCCATCACGAGTGCTTGATTGTATAACCTTTAAAACTATCTGTTTGCTTAAATGGTCACTATAACTCTACATTTCAAGGACAAGAGTGACATAACCCAGTCCATCGTCCACTGATCTGCTCATAGGTGTCAAAGCACATGTAGTCTATTTTAGTATCAAAATCCACATCAAAACGAAGCTTTACATCTTAACCCAATGAGTTCCCTGTCAATACCTTAACTAGACCATGGCTATTCCAGTTCACCAGCCAAAGACTAATTAGTGGATCACTATGACCTGAATAGACTGTCAGCAAGACTGTTAAGGTCTAGACGACACTACTAGACAACTTGCTTTGTCTTTAAAAATATATATTAAAAACAATAATTCAAAACTAGTTTTTCTGGAAAAAGCAGCTGGCACAGAAATGTTTTGGTCATGGCAGTCATGTGATTTAAGGAGTACAAAACACTTGCATACTATAAAAATTCACTGTGAGGTACAACTGAGATTGGTGTTGTTACAGATGGTTATTACTGTATTTTATCATTTTAGTTATCACATGAAAGTCTTTGGTTTAACATTTATAACATTTCAAATGCAAGTATTATGTCTTGAACGTGTATTTCTGGCACAGGTAATTGTTTCTTAAAGCTAAATTTAAAGCAATTATTACACTGCAGAAAAGTAAGGTAATAACATGTAATGATATATGTTAATATCTATACTGCATTTAAATAAACAGAACTGCTTGGAGACTACACTGCTTAAAGATTCCAGTACTTTTGCATGGTATGTGCAAGGATACAAGAAAAAGGGCTGTTTACACAATGAAAAGAAACCCACACACACACTTGTCAGAGTAGAGCATTCCTTTAAAAAGAGCATATTGTCTAAGTGACTAAATAAAACAGTCTACTGTCAGCATCTTTAATCTGTAGGGTATTATCCCCACGAACACCTGGTGCTTGGCCGAAGGCTAATAAATCTTGCATGTCCACAGATTGCTGTCAAGACTTTTATAGGGCTTGATAAAGTGCCATTTACAAGTGTGTACATATTTAAAAACAGCAAAAAAATAAAAAATAAATGAATAAAAGCCCTCAAAAGCTAATGGATGGTTATATCTTTAAATTGAATGCAAGAATTAATCACACTTTCAATGGTCTACTCGGCAAGGATTACACTACTAAATTGTACACTGCAAAAAAAGACATTGACCAGATATGACACATCTTTCTAATACATTGATTTTTATGATTTTCATGTTTAGATTAAACAATTTTTAAATATCAATACTTACATTCGATCTTCTTCTTGAGCCGTGGGCAAACAGCAAACCAAACGAAGATGGCAGTGATGATGCCAAAGCCGATGGAAAGGAGTAGCACTCCCCACCAGGGCAGCTTATCAAAGCCCAGCACTGCAGTCCCATCATTCAGAGAGAACAAGGCACCAAGGGTGTGTCGAGGGAGAGGAGAAGAAAGGAAAGGTGCTTTTGAGACAACAGGCAGCATGTGCTACCATCAACACAATCAGCATTAGGGAATGGAAGGGGACATTGTGGAGGCCTAGTTGTTAGTAATAGCAAAGGAGTTGAACATTTAGAAATAAGTTGATTCACTTCATTTAAAAAAGTTGTTTGCAAAATCTTTCAGAGAAAAAACATATTCAGACAATAGGACTTCTTGGCCAGTTTCTCATTTTTCCTTTTCACTTCTTGGATAAAAGACTATTGTGAAAGTTGCTATACTCGTTCAGGAGTCACAGTAACACAAACCAAAACGAACACTGCAAGTGTCAAATATCCTGGTACACTCAGAACACAAGCACAAGGCCTGTCTTCTTACGTAACACCTCAGGTGAGAAGCGAGTGCAAACAGCAAAATGTTGCAGTGACACGAGAGCCCACAAGGCCACTGTACCATATGGTCAGCAAGTGTGGGTGCCTTAAAAGGCTATTGCGGCAAGATATCACCCCCACCTCTTTGCAAGAACAAGTGGGGGGAAAAAATGTGACCACTCCTGCAGAAAGGTTAAATCTGAGCCAAGACTGCGGTGGTGAAAAACGCGTTGTGCATGCTCAAGAAATACTGCTGGCTGAGCAAGTCAGCCATTTACAAATTCCCCACGAGATCCAAAGCCACAAACAATGAAATCTGTCAAAAGTTCATTTAAGCAAAAAAAAAATGGGGGGGGGTGACCTATCAGAAATATTCAGAACAAAGTCAAAAAATGGCTTTGGTCAATCAGAGATGTGAAAAATAAACAGAAAGAGGGAGGAGAGATAAGAGGACAGGGAGCAGTGGGGCATAGACTCCAGTGCTTTGCCACATGCACGTACTACTGCAGGACGCTGCAGGGCATGCTCTACTGCTGTGTGCTCTGGTTATGCAACTCAAGTTCACTCTCAGCAAACAGAATTTAAGGAAGAGCACCACACACTTTGAATAGGGCACTAAGGTAAATCTGAACTTTCCAACAGCCAAATAATTTAAAAGCATCAAAAGGGACAGAACAGATGAAGGAAGAATAATGTATTAAAAAAAAAAAAAAAAAGCTATTCAATGCGGCCAAATGATCAATTATGGCTATCTGCTCAGCATGTGCAAAAAGCAGCCCTGGGCATGTGGGTTTGGCTGGGAATGCATTCATGCTCACATAGACGTAATTTGACAAACACTCCTCCTCCACAAAAGGGGAGCAGCCAGACCACAAATACGCAGTGGGATGAATGAATGGAAGTGGATTCATTTCCGGCTCACGACCTCACAATAAAATGTGCTATCCCATGGTCTTTATTACACAATAACAAGGGTTGTTTTTCCAGACACATTCTAGCACCATACCTCATCCTGTTGACGGGATGATGATGGTTTATGAGACAATATGGGCTGGACACCGGTGCTTATGCCATTTATGGTGTTTGACTGCCACATGTCTGTTTCTAGACTTCAGTGCATTTTTGATTATTAACTTCTAAAAAAAAAACATTCATAGCTTCATGAAATTGTACTGTTGTAGCTTTGTTTGATGTCTGTTGAGACACAAATGAATCTGGCACTGCAAACAAACATGACACTGTTAACGATTTTCCGTCTTGCCGAATAAGTCTGGCCAAATATAAAAATTCCATTTCAAATCCACAAAGTCTGTTATTGCTGCCTTCCATGTTTGCTTTATATCCCCAGGGCAACCAAAACACCCCACTGTCTGTTTTTCCAAAAGGGAAGCGGACCGGAAAACAAGCACTAAAGTACTTGGGGGTGGAAGGTGTAAACAATCATGGCCCTTTTTCTTAAATTAAGAATATTAGTAATACAAATTAAGTCCAGAAGACACCACAAGACTTATAACCTAACCAGATAAAAAAAAACAACAAAAAAAAAAAAACGCAAGGCATCGACACTTGTTAACTTTGTAAAAATTGGATCAAACAACTGGCAATTATCAGAATTTAAAATAATACATAACTAAGACACAGAAACTTGTGCTTTGCTTCAGGAGGTGTATGACAAATGTAACAATACATGTCATAAAATTTTTACTTTTTTTATTATTAAATCTCTATCTTGAACTGGATAAGAATCACTGAAGTCCTGTGTCAGTAATGCACTACTTTGAAACTCTCACTTAGAAATGGCTCCTCCAGACTGTAAAAATGGGGCAAATATCTGTGTGAAAGTAGTGTTTTGTTTTTTATTTTAGGAGTATCATTTTAAAAACTAGTTGAAACTGGAACACACAGGCCTCAGCTGCGGAGTGCTGCTGGCATTAAAAACAGAAGCAGCATTTGTGTGTCATTTGTATTTTGCATGGGCCAGAACTTTCCAGGCAGTGTGTTTGCTAAATGACTGCTAAATTGAGGATAGGAGTGGCTTATGCCACATGATTAAAGTGTTGAGACTCCATACTTTGGAAAAGGGGTGTATTAAAAATGAACTTCTGACTTGATGTCTACATCACAGCCCAAGCTAGATTGAATCGACAATTATTACAGTATGAGAGATGGTATGTGTGTTGTCACCCTCATACTGCATAAACAGCTCTAATAAAACCAGAAGGACAGGGAGTTCCAAGTGCCAGCGCAAACATATAACTTCAGGGAAACTCCACCCAGTCACATACTGACTTAATTTTTATAGGCTATGTGTGCCTGTGTTCAACTCCCTTCTGAGCACAAAGGAGGTGGATCAACAATTCATGACATGCCGCATGCCTCAACCCCCCCCCACATTGTCCTGTCCTGTCCTGTCTTTGGAGACACTCTGGATAAACTGAACCTGAATGAACTGCCTTAAACAGGTTGAGAGTAGGAAGAATGGAGACGGTGTCTGGTACCTTTAAAGCTAATCCAACAGCAGATGACATGACGATGTCACTAAGTGTGGCCAAAGATCAGGATAAGCCCATGTTAAGACGGCTCTGTTATGGCTAACTATGTCGACCTGAATTGACGAGACTGTGAGAAGATACATGTCCTAGTGCGTTCTTAAGGCATGTGTGTCAGCTCATTCTAATTGATCCAGGGTCCTGAAGTGCATTTTCATTTTGAGGGACTATAAATCTGTAAAGAAAACATTAAAAACTGCGCTGAGTGTGTGTTAACCACTATGCATAATTTTGAATGGACTGAGCATTTAACTTTCTGCTTGAAGTTTTGTAACATTTAAAATGGTTACTTTTTAAAAATGTTATTCTAATATCTGACTACTAAACTTAATAATTTTGATGAAAAAGCAGACTACTGATATTCTTTAAAACTACAGACATCTTAGACCAAAAAAAACCAAAACCCTTTCTTTAAAGCCCTTCATGAGATGCTACATTCATGTGTGTATGCTGCACCCGCCTGGGAGTGCATACGTGTACACACTCCAAGGGTGCATATCGCATCATACTCTGGCCTGTAGCCTTCATTTAATGGCCCAGGCCAGTTGAGTTCTTGAATTGCTGAGCCCTGTGGGTAAAAGAAGACAAAAAGGAGCAAAAATTGCTCATTTAATTGGGTTTCAAACTCAAAAATGTAAAAGTATTCAGAGCTCAACATCTAATTGCAATCAAAAAAAAAAACATGGTGCTTTCTCTACTGAGTGAGATGGCTTATTTGATGGGCGTGAATTCTTTATTCCACTGTTTTTTTTCTCTCCTATGATGGAGAAGGAAAAAACACTGACTGAGGTCATGAATACAGGCACCACATGTCCATCTCATGAGTGCTCCACTGAGTTCTCCAGAGCCCTCTGGTTAAATACTGCTTTGCCTTAAGCACTGTAAAAACAGTCTGGCAGAGTCTGGGCATCTGGTTAGGATGTTAATGTGGAAAAGAAAGAAATAGAGCAATACTCACTCGGTGCTCCGGTAAACATGATGGAGAACAGGTTGATTCCCATTGTAACAGCATAGAAAAACGGCAGGGCCCTCAGACCATTGGGCACTGGATCCTTCTACAAAACAACAAAGTACGGAGTATTAAATCCAAGTATACTTCAGAGTTTATGCATATACACTAAGGCATGTGTACAGTACACGTGACATATTTTGTCATCAGCACAGTCTGTACACTGTAACTTGACTATGTATTCAACCTAAGCGCATTAACTTTCAATTGTTTTCACACTACTTTGTTTATCCATAAATATCAACAGTGAAACAGAACATCGTCTCACAGGTGGAAAGGTTGGATACATAAATAACAACTTACTGTAAATAAATACAACAAAACAAAAGATGCCATGTGATGTTTACACGTGTAAGGGAATTAAAACAATTTCAAAATATGTGTTCTCTCAAATTACAATCACACTGCAAGACCTGCAGATGTGCACTTTGAACAAATACTCCAGACAATCCTATTTACACTCGTATAGTTCACAAATACATTTAATTAAAATCAATAAAAACGTCTGAATCTTGAATTCTTCACTCCTTTGTAATAAGCAGAAAATTAGATCCTGTTTACCTTTTGCAAGATGAACATGCGAACAAAGTAGAAAAGGACAGCAGACATGATGCCGGAAAGCAGAGGTGAGAGGAACCATGAAGCAACTGTAAGGAAACAAACAAATGTTTCTTGACAACCATATTAATCATGCAAGTACAACGACAAATGGATTGTGCTTCCGAATGCAGCTGACTCACCAATTCTGAGAAGCTCCAGCCATTTGATTCCCTGCTGACCTTTAGCAACCAGCGAAAAGCCTATGGTAGCTCCGACGATGCAATGGGTCCCAGAAATAGGAAGCTTCAGAAAAGAAGCAGCCAACTGCCATACAGCAGAGCCTTATATGAAGGAGAAAAATAGCAAGTTTAAAAATAAAAAAAAACAAGTTTTGCAAATAAAAAAAGTATTACTACATAATACACAAGTATTAAGCTTCTTAAGCTACTCACCAAACATAGCGCTGACTGAGCCAGCCATCAACTCAGAGCCATTGTACAAGGTCACGTCGATAATGCCTTTACGGATGGTCTCGCTGACCTTAGCTCCAAGCAGCACAGAGCCCAGAGTTTCAAAGATAGTAGCAAGAATACAGGCCTGCCTAAGGGTAACTACACCTGAGCCTACTGCCGTACCAAACGAGTTGGCAACGTCATTAGCACCCACAGAAAAGGCTAAAACAAATGCTATGATGAAGCCTACAATTAGGAGCCACAGATAGTCAGTCATATGACCTGTAGTATGCCCAACAAGGGTGCTCATAATCGTTATCGTGGCCAGAGTTGTTGACACCATTGTGCGCAGATGGTTTTTCAAGTTTCAAGCAAAAAAATAACTTCACAATCTTACAGGGAAGAGAACCAAAAATGTATAAATAATTCAAGCAGCAGCACACTGATATTTTATCCCCAGATAATTGAGGTACTATTGTTTCTAAATTCGTTTTCTGCCTCAGACCTACCTTCGCCCTTTGCTAAACCAGCAAAATCAAAGCAATCCAGACACTAGAGAGAGAATCTGCACTGCTCTGCTCTAAACTGATATGTAACGTAAAGGGAGAGGGTGGAGTGAGGGCCTATTGCTATCCCCTAAATAGGCTAGATCTGTTATGGGTTGTTTTGGCTTGGACAATTAAGCAGACACAGCGGACATCCATTGTGCAACAGACACGATGGGTGAATGGTAGCTCATTCCTGAAAAAAAAAGAGAGGAGAAATTGTGAAGGTTCCCGTGTTACGCAACAATTTCACTGCAGAGGGGCCAGAACTTGGACATAAGTTACCATTGCACAGTATTAACAGTACTTTATTTGCCAGTGAGGGGAGCTGAAGGTCTCTAGAAAACTCACTACAAAAGGGGGCGCATCGAGAACAGACAAGATGAATGGACAAGATCAATGAACTCCTAAAGAAATGCATCTATACAACATATGGCAACTGCCTATGCATGAATTGATAGGCTTTTGACGAAACGCATCAAGCAAACACAAGTCATTCTATGTTAGACGACTAAAAAGCGAGATCAAATAAATCCTGACCACTTTGTTTTAAAAGCTCGAGAAGGCACTTTGCTAAATATTTTAAGCTCTGTGACAACAAACAGTATTCAAATTAAGCGAATCGTGTGGCTTTCCAGCACATTCCTGCAATGCAGCCTTTATTGGCTAAGAAAACGCAGAAAAAATGATGAAATGCGGTTGACTGTCACTATAGGGCTGTTTGAGCCAGTTCTCCCCGCTCGCGCGAGACACGCACTTCCTTGCTAACGTTAGCTTGGGGAACCAAGCCTTTCAAATTCCACCATTTTAAACAGTTTAGAACTGGATGTTTTAAATATGAAAAAAAAAATCAAAAATTGCACACTGTATACATAGAAATTTCAGAAAGCTTTTACAGGTTCACAATATGTTATTCTTGGTTTATACTCGCACCGGCTCCACACTACACGTGTCGTCATTCATTGACACCCGCTAACAGCTAAAATAACGTGAAAATCTTTAGTACTACGTTAAAAACACCAAAAATAACCACGAACGAAAAATATTACACACAAAACAGGATATATCACTGGGACTATGTAATTAACTAATAGTAACGAGTCGTGTGTATTTTTTGCAGGTTCAACCGCGACGAGTCAGCTGACAAAGCCACGAGCTCGCGCTCATTCCAACCGCTCAATGATTCAAATGTCGACGAGAAAGTACGATAAATATCACTCAATAGAAATTATATTTATAATAAAATTACATTTTACTTACCACTCAAAGAAATTTGTCGATAAATGTTGATTTAGATATTTTGACAGAGTAGCCCGCCCAGTCAACTTCCCGGAGAGGCTTTCCGCGCGCGCGGGTTAAGACACTGTAAATTCTCTCGCTCTTTCTTAAGCACTAACGTCGAATAACGACGAAAACAAATCCAAAGATTAAGACCACAAACAAGACACTGGTTGTTTCAAGTTCTCGAATAAATTCGCAATAAACCGCTTTCAGCCAGCTTCAGACGATGAGTTCCTGCTTGTCCACGCAAGACATATATCATCCGAATAGGAGGGCGGGACCCGCTTCAGTTGTACTGTTGACGTCAAACAGTAAACCACGCCCTTGTGCCTTATTTGGTCATGTCCGCGACAAAAAAAACTGTAATTACTTAACCTTAAACTTGTCAACCATTTCTACTACTCTGTAAATATATAATCTAGCAACAATTATTTTCTACTATATTAACTATATAAATTTATACATTTTATACAACTATATACATTTTATATTTTTAACATTACTTATGGAATAAAAAAATACTTAATTTGTTACACTAAATGTAATAACCACGTTAATAAAGTCAATATATCCAATAATGCTTTTTTTAAACAAGCAGCAACAACATTTGTTATAATGTCTCTTTTTACAGCCTATGATGGTAACAAATGCATAAATTAACAACAACAAAAAGGAATACGGGGGAAGGCTTTAAATATTTTGTTGAAAAACAAGTGTCTTCTAGCCAAAACCAACTGCTTTACATGCTATGCTAAAAATGTAAAAATAAATAAATAAATAGGTATTTATTATTGCACATTATCTTTGCTAAAAAATACTTTATTTGCCTTTGAATAAGAGGAATAAAGTACTGAGAACACATTCCAGTCTCATATGATTTGGTAGCACTTGGATTCATTAATGGATACATGTATATTATTATGTATATGCCTACACACACACACATACATATATAAGTGTGTAGGCATATATATATATATATATATATATATATATATATATATATATATATATATATATATATGTATGTGTGTGTGTGTGTGTAGGCATGTAATATATTATTTACTTACAGATTAAAGAAACGCTTATTTGATTATAAATAGATGTAAAAGCACTTAGATTGTTGGTCATGCGTTCAACTCCAAAGGCGTTTCCTTTGATTGTAGGGCCAATTCCTGTGGTGCTTTATTGGAATTCAAGTCATGGGATGAGGTCTGTGTATGTGATGTTTCTATTACTGCACTTTATGCTACAGCTCCCTCATGTGGTACCACAAAAAGACCCAAAACAGTAGGTAAGCTTTTCTTTTTCTTTTCTGATCCACAAAAGGAACAAAGAAAATGTATTGATTATGTAGAGTGATCTTTGAATAGTGCTTGAATGGTGGATGGATGGATGGATGGATGGATGGATGGATGGATGGATGGATGGATGGATGGATAGTGGCACAGTGGGTAGCACAATCGCCTCACAGCAAATGTCTCACAGCACAGAGTCCCGGCTGGGTCAGTTGACATTTCTGTGTGGAGTTTGCATGTTCTCCCTGTGTTTGCAGAGGGTTTCCTCCAGGTGCTCCGGTTTCCCCCACAAGTACAAAGACATGTACTACAGGTAAATAAGCTAAATTGTCCATAGTGAATGGATGTTTCCCAGTGATGGGTTGCAGCTGGAAGGGCATCCGCTGCGTAAAAAATATGCTGGATAAATTGGTGGTTCATTCCGCTGTGGCGACCCCAGATTAATAAAGAGACTAAGCCGAAAAGAAAATGAACTACAGTAATATATACAAATAACCCAGTACTGTAGTAATGGGGTGTCACGGTGGCGCAGTGGGTAGCACGATCGCCTCACAGCAAGAAGGTCGCTGTTTTGAGCCTCGGCTGGTTCGAGCCTCGGCTGGGTCAGTTGGCATTTCTGTGTGGAGTTTGCATGTTCTCCCTGTGTTTGCGGAGGGTTTCCTCCGGGTGCTCCGGTTTCCCCAACAAGTACAAAGACATGCACTACAGGTGAATAAGCTAAATTGTCCATAGTAAATGGATGTTTCCCAGTGATGGGTTGCAGCTGGAAGGGCATCAGCTGCATAAAACATATGCTGGATAAGTTGGCCGTTCATTCCGCTGTGGCGGAATTAATAAAGGGACTAAGCAGAAAAGAAAATGAATGAAGTAATACCACTGTTTACTGTTGTAAATCTAAAGTATACTACAGCATTTATTAATATACCAATTTACTAGGGCCTTTAGCTAATACTACAGTATGCTGGAGCATTCATTAACAAAAAAGTTTGTAAATACTTTACTATAGTATGGTTCAAAAGCAATTACTATATATTACTTTAGTATTTTATTCATGTGGGTATACATAATTTAATAAAAGATTTTTTCTTAAATAGTTTATGACCAAACTATTAACCAAAGAAGATTGTTGAAAAAACTGCTAGCTGCTAGTGTGAATGTGTACTTGGTTCGTCAAGTCATTTTATCGTTACACCAAAGAGCATAGAAGTGTAAGTGCTTTGGTTACACTACGAACCAGGCACGTGGTAAAAGCTGTTTAACCTTTTAGTTGTAGAGGACCTTTACCACGGGTTGACTTGAGGGTTATGTGAACTTGCTGGTTGATTGTGGGATGGAAATTAAAGAAGACAAACAGCTCTTTCACCCTATTAGAATGAGCGGCGCACCACTGACGTCAGAGACATCCAATAGGAACTCGGAAAACGGAAATGGGTGTGGAAAACAGGCGTGCTCGTCACGCAACTTGCGCTCCACTAGAAAGATGTGAGGGCATGAAGCTAACGCACGAGGATAAAAGTAAGATAAATGTAACGCTAGGAATACAAAAATCTATTTATCAAATATCAAATATCAGGTTTGACACGTGGTTGAAAACATTAGGGTTGTTTACGTTGATTTAATTACAGCTTGCTTGCGGTCGCATGTCATTAAATATAACGTTAGGCTAGCTAGGTTTGTCAGTAGATATGTTATCCCCGTATGTCAAGCTGTTTATGTAGTAGTTGGCCACGATATCGCCTCCTGACATGAGCCGAGAATACGAAAAGTAACATTATTCAGCCCGTGTGTGTTGCAGCTGTCCGTCAAAACCTGTCGTTGCCTATTTTGCAAGATAACGGCTAAGTTAGTGCATGTCAACTTGACATTGGGCTGCACTTGTTTTATGGGTCTAGTTACCACATGGGAATTGATTTGTATAACAAAGTGTTGTTGTTTTTTAGTTAATTTGGGGCCGTTTAAAGTGCTCTTCAGAGTCAAATCTAGATATCATCGGTTCTTGGTTCTAGAAACAATATGTTTCCCTCTGTCCAGCATCGCCCAGTGTGCAGCATAGGGGCAAGAGCTGTCCGACTGCAATGCATAAGCACTTTTAGTGCAAAAAATAGTGGTGCAAAAAGTTGTAAATCGTTTCGTTTTTCGTGGCTGGGTGAGCGAGTAGGCCTGGTGATGTCATGGCTTCAGAAAGCAGGAAGGGGAACCAACAAACTGGCCTCCGACAACAAGAAGGAGAAACTGTTGTCTATATTCGCCAACCATTGCAGTTTTGTAACAGGCCAGAGGCTTAGAAGGGCCTTTCAGATAGGAGAGCTGTACTCAAACCTGTACTCAGAAAGAAGCAGGTGGACACTCGTGGGCAGCATATGGCGGCGCCTGCAAAGCAAACACGCCCCTACTGGAAAACTCATAGCAGCTCTGGCTGGAGTCTTCATGTGGGAAGACGAGAAGATTCGGGATGATGAGCTGAGAAGGTAATTTCCTCACCTCTGGGACGTTTTATGGGGTGTTGTGAATCCTTTTTTGAAACACAATAGATAATGTTTTTATTATTAACTTGTCTTTGACACTAGTAAATGTAGCATTTATGATCAACATTGCGGAAGATAAGACCCCCCCTCCACTCTTTCATTAAGCAACGGGAAACGTGCTCTAGCTGTCAGAATCTTAATTCAAAACTCCATTTGGACTTCATTTGAGCTTCTTTTCTATTATCCGTTAGTCATTCGGTCTGTCTGTCTCTAGCAAAGCCCTTAAAGAAGCCTACACTGTTAAAGTGTTAGTTACACCAAAAATGATAATGGTTATTTATTACTCACCCTCATGCCATTCCAAACCAATCAGTTCATTTATTTAATGACAAAAAATATACTATATAACAAAAAATATTCTCAAAACAGGCCATATGCCTTCATTGGTTCAATCAGAAGATTATAACGAGACTAAAGAGAATACTTCCGTGGGCACAAAAATAGGAACTGTATTCAATAGCCTTTTCTCATCAGTGTCAGTATAGGGTGCGCATAAAAAAAAAAAAAAAGCGCAGACACAGATGTATATCTTGGATGACCATGTGCGTCTTACTCTGTTTGATACAAAGAACAGTCACATCCGGGGTTATATATCACAGCTGTGCTGACACTGAGAAGAAGAAACTGTTTGAATAAAGTTATTTTTGTTTTTTGTGTGCACAAATGTATTCTAGTAGCTTGAAAATTTACTGATTGAAACTAAAAAAAAGAGTTGGGAACATTGCTGTCTATGGAGAATGAGGGAGCTCTTGGATTTCATCTAAAATATCTTAATTGTGTTCTGAAGGCGAAGAAAGGTCTCAGGTTAGAACAACATGAGGGTAATTATAACAGAATTTTGGTGAACAAAGCCTTCTGCAAAAATGCTAGCATTCATATCAACAAGGTAAACATGCTGTCGGTATTTTACAACACACTATCCTCATGTTAACACTTAGTAGCAATGTTACCAAAAAAACATTAGCAAACATTTAGCTAGCAATGAGTTAAAACGTCACCAATGAATAATAAAATTAATAAAACTAATAAAAGCTGACAATTCTAGCACATTCAAGATATTTGAAACATGTTGGTGTTTCTAATCAAGAAATCTGTCTATCATTTATCATTTAAATCTATCTATCCATCATTATTTCTTTCTTTGTCTGATAAACTGCATAAACCTACTATTTATTCAAATTCAAACTTCAAATTATCTTATATAACTTCAAATAAATGTCTTTCATGAGCCAAAATCAGAGTTTGATTGCTGAAATTCTATCTAAATAAGATTGATAACGAGATATTTAGTTTGATCCTATACATTTAAATAAGATGTTTTCTTAATTCATTATTTTATGCATTAAGCAGCTTGTACTGTCTTTAGGTGTGCATGGGAGCTTCAGGAGGTGGAGTCGGTGAAGAGCCAGAATGTAAGCCCTAAGGTGGCTGCGCATGTGGATCAGGGCTGGGAGGTGGTCATGGAGAAGAAGAATTTCAGAGTATGGCGGAGACCTGTCGAGGGCAGCCATCTTTTTGAATACAGAGGTGCGTCTTAAATAGTAAAATGACATGTTATTGTTTCATTTAATTCGAAAAGACACATTGAAAAATTTACCCTATTTTCAAAATAATTTTTGTCATAATATTTTAACTATAATTTAATAGCACGAATGGTTATTGTTTTACAGTGTTTGGTTCCTATACAGACGTCACCCCTCGGCAGTTCTTCAATGTACAGGTAATAAAGTAAAATGGCTTGATTGTGTGCTTTAGGTGTCCTCAGCCATTCATAGCTTTACGTATTTCAGACGTAACCTTCCTTGTTCTTCATTTATCAGTGCTGATGATGATACATCCTGGCATGTGCTTGTGGTTGCAATCTGCTTTTGGTATTTGGATGTTATATTTAGACTCTCTCAAATGTTTCCCTTCATTCCAGTTGGACACCGAGTACAGGAAGAAGTGGGATGCACTGGTTATCAAACTGGACGTGGTGGACCGGGACGTCAACACAGGCACTGAGGTTGTTCACTGGGCCACACATTTTCCTGTAAGCTGTGAATCAACTTTTCCATTGCGTTCTCTCATAATTAGGGAATAGTGTGATATATATAGTCTATGATAATATCATAATTGATGTTTTTATATTGTGCAAGCTGGTATTATCGAGTGTCACGTAGGCCTGTCACAATAAACAATATATCTACTTATTGATCAACATATCAATATGACCTCAATCGTTTTTGGTGATGCAATATATATCGCCCATACATAAACAATTCTAGCATCATTTTAGCTGAGGATATGAGTTTTCACATTCTGATCCCAATGTATAATTATTATATTGTTTAAATGATTATAATTAAAATTAAATATTCTTAAAAATAAAATATTACATGTTCTTTGGATAATATCGTTTATCGCAATATATTTTGATGCAATATATCATACAACAAAAAATAGATATTATGACAGGCCTAGTGTCATGCCCTTTTCAAGAAACAAATAAAAACACTAAATGCATTCACTGCCTGGTAAAGCTTATTAGAAAGACCTTATAATTAAAGTTAGAAAAAGCAAAAAAACTCTCTCTATATCACTTTTAAATGTTATATATTTAATGATAATATCACAAGACAGAGTGTGCTGTTTTCCTAGTTATCAGCATGTGAGCGCAAAGGATTTTATTAAACTAATTTAACAAGCAGTTGTCATTTTGAGGAAGTAACATTTTCATAACATTATTTGTCTTTCTGCTTTGCCCACAAAAAATAGTACCAATCAAAGCTGGAGCAAAATGTTTGTGCGTCTCAGAGCAGCACTGCAGTGTTTTGTTTCTGAATGAATCTGGGCTGAGATGAATTAACTTAAGCGTAATCTACTACTAGTTGACAGAAGATTTACAAGTCTTTAAGCGTAATCTTCTTTCTGTCATGGTTCATCAATCTGTTGTTCTGTGTTCATTCAAATTGTCTACAAATTCCTTGACATGAAAGTTGCTTTAATGAAGAAAATTATTTGATCAACGTTGATCAACCTAAATGGATAGTTCACACAAAAAAGAAAATTCTGTCTTCATTTACTCACCCTTTACTTGTTTCAAACCATTATGAGTTTCTTCTGTTGAACACAAAAAAATATATTTTTTTAGAAACCTGTAACTATTGACTTCAATACAATAGTTACAAATTTTCAGCTTTCTTCAAAATATCTTCTTTTGTGTTCAACAGAATAAAAAAACATAAATGTTTGAAACTATTCAAAAGCGTGGGTAAATTTGAATTATTGGGTGAACTATCCCTTTAATTGTGCAAACCAGTAGCTTTAACAACCTAAAGAAAGAATGCATAAAAGAAGTGGTTTAAGTAAAGGTTCGCATAAAATGGTACTTCTGTGCAAATAATCGCATGGAACGAAGTGACTGAAGTTCAGCAGTCTCAAAGTTCATAATTCAT
>CAIGQW010005633.1:3845936-3864940 GCA_903798125.1 Danio choprae | reverse complement strand
TTTTTTTATCCATCACACATTCATAATGTCAAAATGTCCCTAGGGAATGGGGAAATTTAAGGGTATCAGTGCTTCTGTCTGGGTGTGTTTCACTCTTCATCTACTAAGTGGCCTGGTTATCCAAAGTGATTGATTATCCCAGAGGGGGAGGGTATTACATATAGCCACAAGACTACTGGATTAAACCAGGCTGGTTACTGACTAGACATCTCAGTTCATTTTGTTCATTGGGAAAATAATACAGAATACAGTCAAATGTTTTGTGTCATGTATTACAGTCACATTTAGACATCCATTTATTTCAATACTTTACTTTTATTGAAGTTCACTTTGTTTTGCAGATGCACTTATTCTGTAACTGCATTCAAGCCATTTGTGATGCATATCCAACCATGAGGAGACACATTATTTAATATGCTCGATGCATTTGCATGGATTAACAATCATACTTTTTCCCAAGTCCAAAGATACAAATGGAGAAACAGCAAAATGGTGCCATGGGAAACCTTTGGGGCATTTACGAATGTCTTATAGCTTCTTATTTGAAGTGTGCCGATCATGCAAGGCATCAGAGTCCTTTTATTTCTTGACCAGCTGGATTACATCCTCATCTTCCATCACGTGATCTTTGCCGACTTTCTGCGGGTTGTGCTTGACCGACGAGCCCCACACCAGCGCACTGCAGAGAGAACAGAGACATGATGCTAGGCACGTTTCAACATAGCAGTACCACATGCATTCAAAGTCTTGCATAGATTTAAATCTTCCTTCATTAACAAGGTCATTTTGAAAAATGCTAATTAAAATCATTGTGATGGGTTGTTTGTGTCGCATGAAATGGGGATTTAAAAAAAAGAAACTATACTGTGATTTGTTTTTACTAATAGTCAAAATACTCTACTTTCCCAGAGATGGGTTGCAGCTGGAAGGGCATCCGCTGCGTAAAACATATGCTGGATAAGTTGGCGTTTCATTCCGCTGTGGCGACCCCAGATTAATAAAGGGACTAAGCCGAAATGAAAATGAATGAATGAATGAAAATACTCTAATTGCTACATTTAGTAAAAATAGTTTTTATTTTGATAAAAACAGTTTCTATTATATTTAATCTCTCTATTTTCTATTGGCTTTTCTCTATTTGGTTTATAAAAGACAGATGGAGGCATGTTGCACATTTCGGCAAAAACGAGTTACCCTGACATTTTCTTAAACAAGGGTTCTTAAAATCTGATGGAACAGGAAGCTGCTGAGACTTATTTCAGAATGTTGATGTACTTCCACCTGAAACAAAATATTGAGTAGAGTAGCTAAACCCTTATAAATCAATGACGCTACTGTTAACTACAACAATTAAAACATAAAAACAAAAACACTGTAATAATACAAATGGAAATTACGTCACAAACTTTTTTCCTTTTTTTGCAACAATCCCTTCACTGAAATGATAAACAATACAAAATGTTACATTTATCCTAAATAAAGAAATTAAGGGCTTTTTGACAGAATTTAGGGACAAAATCTTCCCAACAGAAGGAAGCAAAAACACACTGAACACTTTATCCTTGGAATAACGTTCAGGATATGAGCTGATGTGTGTAAAATGAAGATAACTAGTGCTGCCATTACATCAGAGTCAGCTGTTATCAAGAACTGAATTCAGATCACAATGATTTTATCCTTTGGTTCTTAATACAAACAAAAAATGACGTCCAAAGGAAATGCATAATCACATTACATCAAATCTGACTCAAGGCAAAAACATCAATGAGATCAATTTCAGTCTACGTGTAGGAAATAAACATTAGTCACGTACTATTTGAATTCTTTGATGAGGTTTTTATGAATCTTTAGGCAGAAGTCCTCGACAGCGGTCCTTCCATCTGGAAGAACGACGGGTGATGTGTAATCAGGAAGCTGTCCTTTCGGCTTTGTGTAGCTGTAAAACATCAGTCAGTGTTATTATACGTCCTGCTGAGGCTTTATGACACTCAGTACAAACTTTAAAGTCTGCCAGTGAGCACTAGACAGCAGAACACTGTGATACATTACAGTACATTACGTTCCTGTAAGCGTCTCTTAGGCTTTTTCACTCAAAATGACATTATGTTATACTGTTTTTTCCACAAAATCCCTGATTTCCCTTACAGCGGTTTAAATAGGCTGCCTAAAAATATGTATTTGTTTAAAGAGATAGCTCACCCAAAATTTACACACTATTTATTCCCCCTCAAGTGGTTACAATTCTTTGAGTTTCTTTCACCTGTTGAACACCAAAGAAGATATTTTGAAGACAGCTAAAAACATGTAACCATTGTCTTCCATAGTAGGAATAACAAATACTATGGAAGTCAATGGTTACACGTTTTCAGCTTTCTTCATAATATCTTCTTTGGTGTTCAACAGAAAAGAAAGTCATGAAGTAAAGGTAATGTAAAGGGTGAGTAAATGATGACACATTTTATTTTTGGGTGAAAAAATATGCCTTTAAATCAGTATTGGGTAGGTTAAAATCATTAAAGGCATTACATCCAAACCAAGCTTCAATTTATCGATGTTTTCTTCCAAATCAATGGTACTTATTAAACAAGGAAATGTGATATTAATAAGTGAGGCTTTGTTGTTGCAGCTGTTTTATTTTAAAAATCCAATGGTTTTCCACAGGGGTTTTAATCTCTGTGAACCTATAAATCAGTCAGGTAAAATAAAATAGCGTATTATATTATTGAGAGTGTACAGTCTTAGCTGATCTTGGATCATTATACATTTGCAGATGACTTAAAAAGACATATTATGCCCCTTTTTACAAGATGTAAAATAAGTCTTGGACATCCCTAGTGTGTGTATGTGGAGTTTTAGCTGAAAATACCCCCAAATAACTTTTGGAACTCATTGAATTCATTGAAAATGCCTCTTTTAGGCTTTCATCCAAATTGTGCCACGTTGGTGACTGTTGCTTTAAATTCAAATGGCATTGTGCTCCGAGCTCTTTTCAAATAAGGGTGGAGCTTCAAACACCTATACAGCAGCATAGCAGAAGATACACTAGAGGACTAACGTTATCTCTATGAAAGACTCAGAAGAAGGTAATCTATAGAGACTAGTGTTCATTTGTGCATCCTGAAACTCAACATTTAAAATGCCTCTTAGTTGATAACAATATATTCAGCAGATACGGTGAAAACTTTAATGGCGGATGACTGCTCACTAGGACTGTTTATGCCAATGAGGGAGAGATCTTCACTAATGGGTGGGGCTTTCCCCCTGATGACATGTACAAAGAGAGAAAGTCAATCAGCGTGTTTCTGTAGACTGTTTTTATGAAGTGCGACTACAATTAATTAATTTTTTCCATTAGAGGCTGACTACATTCATACACTGCCAAACAACTGTGCCCAAACTCAGTGATTTTAAAAGTGATTCTTGCATATTAGGTCCCCTTTAATGAGATGCTTTTGAGATGCATTTGCAGGGTTTTGACCAACAGGTGGCGCCAGCATGTGGCCTTTCAAACAGTGAATCATTTTGCAAAGAAATTGTTTCAGTTGATTTAACGGTTTGATTCTTCCATCTTTACCATTATTGTCTCAGTTTTTACAATTAGATCCTATTTTGTAATTTACTCTATGATGTCAAATGAATGTGAATTACGTATTCAGTCTTTGGGTATGTGCAAATATGTACTACAGGACTATATGTACAAAGACATTTCTTTATGAAGTGAAAAATCACCAAATTCTGCTTTGTCATGTAAAAATTGCCTAAGCATGCAATCCCAGAATGCAGTGGACAAAGCTCAAGGTAACTCACATGCGCACTAGTTGCAGGTAATCCCAGATCTTTTCCAACAGGTCGTCAAAGTTCCAGCGGTGATGAGCGGAGATGGGCACGCAGTGAGGGATTTTGTAGATAACATCCAGCTCCTCGATGGAGATCTGGTCAATTTTGTTGAGGACGTAGATGCAGGGAATGTAAACCCTTGAGGGCAAAAACCAGCATGTGAAAATTTTTCCTGAAGTGAGAACGCTTGAGGATTGAGGATGAGAATTTGCTCCTACCGGTTTCCCTCTACCACGTCAATGAGGTCATCAGCTGTAGCGTCGCTGCGTAGAGTAATATCTGCGTTGTGGATCTTATACTCGGAAAGGATGCTTTTCACAGTGTCACCGTCCAGCTCACTTTGGGCACACTAAAACAGAAAGACACAATGACAATTGTAAACACAACTGATCTGATCAATGACAGCCATTAAGAGATGGAAGCTAACATGCTGCGACAAGCCAAAAGCCATTAACAATATGGCTAATACTAATGAAAACAAGAATAAAAAAGCTTTTTCTGGCAAATTGTTCATGTTATGAGAAACTGATTATAGCCAATGAAATTTGTATTTGTATTTTCTTTTAGATACATCCAAGTGAAATGGCTTTTCAAATGAGAAAAAAAAGATGGCATTTAAATTTTGTCCTGCAAGTGAAAGGTTGCCAGAAGGTGAAAATATATAAAATCATTGTATCAAAGGACATTTATAAATAATGTAATATAAATGATAAAACCCTTTAATATTTTACAATATTAATAAATAAAGTACCAACATAACCATAATTTACTTACAACTGAATTAAGAACAGTGTATTAGATTATGTAATTTGGAAGTTAGTACTGGCCAAATATTATAACTGCTATGATGAAAATATTATTTACAAAAAATGGAAAGAAAAAGTTAATTAAAAAATACTTCATGTAATATTATTTAATTACATTTAACTGTATTAAACTTTACACCAAGTCACAGACTAAATATTAATCTAAACTCAATACTTGTAAACACATATTTGAAACTTTTTAATCCCCAAGTGTATAAATGTATGCAATAACGGGCTAATAGTACACTGAAGTCATACAGTGGCAGTGAAGTTGATTCCACCCTTGTCTTTCTTCTTGAAGCCAATATTTGGTGGTTGCTTGTTGAGCCGGATACCAAAACCTTCCAACTCGTGTTCAATAAGTTTCTTGTGTCCGAGAGGCTTCAGTACATCCAAGACGATCAGAATCAAGTTACAAGTGCGAGCAACTGTTGGAATGAAGAAACGTTTAGGGAAATGCCAATTAAAAAGACAGAACTGCACTAAATGTTTCTTGTTAATATCTGTGTTAACAGTCTATTACCAGCAATGACTTGTCGTCCTCTTCCTTTGCCGTCTTTTGCCCCCTCAATGATACCTGGTAGATCCAGAAGCTAATAAAGAAAATAAGAAACACATCATTAAAAGGATAGACTTTATATTCAGAATGCATCACTTCTGTCAGCCATTGAGCAAAGTTGTAATTTGTTGTAAACATACTTTACAAATAGATGAGAATTAAACCATGTTATACCTTTCAACATAGTCCTAAAGTAATAACTTAATCAGGTATGTAATGAACTATTGCAAAATGTTTCACCTGGATTTTCGCTCCTTTGTAACGGATCACTCCTGGTACAGTTGTCAGTGTCGTGAACTCATAAGCAGCCACTTCAGAATACACACCAGCCAAGTTACTCAGAAGAGTGGATTTGCCTACTGATGGGAAGCCCACAAAACCTATTCGAGCATCACCGGTTTTAGCCACATCAAAACCTGAGGGTAAAAAAAAAAGCCATGATTGACTGACTCGGGACCTCCTGTTAGACAATAGCAGCATGAAACTTCAAGACAAGATATGGACCCCTTTTTATAGACTTAACCATGTTTCAATCCAAAGAAAAAAAATAATAATAATACTTAAGAGAATGAAATAGTCAATTAATTCCTGAGAATCTGACACAATTTGTCAATAAAAATGAAAGTTGTGCTAAAGTAAACACATTAGCAATTTCCTACAGGCAAGTGACATAACATGCATGCCATCTGCAGGTCAGGATGCAAGTCATTTTGTATTCTTAATGTTTGGGAATATAATGTTGTGATTGCTTGAAAATAAAGAAATCTAGAAGCAAATGTTAGTACTTTACATTTACAGCACAATACAATTATTACAATACTTCAAATTTTGCATAATTGCTTTGTAATAATAATAGTCACAAAATAAATGTGACAATTATTATAGACCTATTGAGTCAGTCAAATTGTCAAAATAGTGAGAATGTGGCTTATGAAAAAAGTAGACCGATTTGTTTTAACTGATAACCCCTCCTCAAAACAAAAACAGAAATGGTAGAAAGATAAAATAGCATACTACTGAAGAATTTCAATAAACTATTTACACCTTTAAAAACTAAACTCAATTTACACAAAAACTCTCTCTACCATAACCAACCTCTTTATGTTTATTTTTCCTTTTATAAATGCCACTGACTAGATTTTGCTTTTAGAATGAGGTCAAATGGGAACACAAACATTACATATGCTGCAGTTCCCTTACATAATTAACCAAAGTTACCATATTTTTAGCATATTATCATTTGTGCAACCATGGCTTACTACAAACATGATTGAGCTATGTAACTACTGTATGCTCACAGAGCAAAACAACCATTGCAAATTTGTTGTTACCATGGCAGTACACTTCACTAACCACGCTTTTAGCTTATTTTGTTTTATTTGTAGTAAAACCATGGTCATTCTTGGGTACTGTGAGGATATTAGTGCCACCTCACTGTTTAAGCACTTTATTGAAGGTCTACTGTTTAACAGACATAACTACCATAATTAAAGCAAACCACTCAGGGGTGAAAGGTAAAAGCTAGATAAAAGTTGAACATTATCCAACTTCCTCTTCTGATGAGCCTGTGAATGTAAATAGCTGTGTGCTGTGATGAGAAGCAGGTGTATGTGATGGTAGTAAGTACCAACCCTCTCCAGTGCCTCCTCCACTGCCTCCTTTAGGGGTGATGAGTTCTCTCCTCAGTTTGGCTAATCTGGCCTTCAGGAGCCCCAGATGATGAGCGGTGGCCTTATTCTTCTGAGTCCGAGCCATCTGCAGCACACAGCCCGTTCAGAAAACCGCACATTCACAATGACAATATCAACACAACAACAGATTTCCAACATTGTATAGGATTTAAATGGTCGGTTTATTAAACGTCAAGTTTATTTCTGAGACACAGCACGACTGACTGTTGAATGGGTTTGGCGCTAAAATGCTAACAGCCGTTTTTCATAAAGTAATTTACTGTAAATGTCAACCCACCTCGTTCTCGATTTCGGCTATTTTGGCCAGCAAACTCATTTTGGCGTTGGTCCTTTCAAAGTTGTCTCTTTAAAAATAGAAAGTTGAGTGCTTTCTGAATTACGCAGCTATTTAGCTCAAAGGCACACGGTTGTCATGCTTTGCCGGGAGTTCACGGCCACGCTACGTATTCCCGCGATACTTTGGCTCTTCCCGTGCCTGTGACATGATAAGGAGGGCTCCGACTGCTGGTAAGGAGCGAATAATTCCTTCTTTTGTTTTAAAAAAATGTACTTCAAATTTCGGGAGACTTGATAGATATTTTGGGAAAATAAGCATGTACAGACAGATAGTGAAAAATGTTGTCCTGATAAAACACAAACACGTTGAAACACAAACTACTGTGAACCGTAAACCCAGACTATATGAATTCAATGTGAGGAAAATTAAGCTAGTTAACCCAGTAATGAAAAAAAAAGAATTACTCGCCCTCAGGTCCCCCATGTTGGTGTTTTTCCCCTCAGCAGAACATTAAAACATTTTTTTAGCTGAAACTGTTGTAGCCTATTTGTAAAATAAAGTCAAAAACACAAACTACAGGCAAAGCATCATTAATAGCCTACCTGTTGCTCTTTATAAAATCAAATGATCAGTCTGTGCACTTTTAATCCACAGACTCAGCAAACATCTCTAAAGACTGCATAATGCAAGTGTGTTCAACCTCATGTGAGCTGATGCTGGTTGTTTACAACGGAGATGATGACAAGTTTAAGCTAAAAATGAAGAAAAAGGTCATCTGCATCTTGAATGGCTGGAGGGTAAGGAAACCATGAAATGTGGAGAAATTCACTTATTTAAAATACTATATTAATTTATAATGTCTTTGAACCATACTTTAATACCTGAATTAATCGGTTGTGGTAATTCTATAGCTGCTGTGGTAATACAACAAATATAGTAAACAAATTACCCAATACTGTACTGTTTTACACCACAGTTTGCTGTAGTATAAAAATTCAAGTGTACCACAGTTAACGAGTCAATTCTACAGTATGTTGTATTCATTCACGATAAATTATTCTAATTTTTTTTTCATGTGGGTTATCCCATTAAGTTCTATCATTTTTATTTGTGTAATTGTACCATCAAAGGTGCACGATGAACCTACTTTTTTTTACATGTACTTTTAATTACTTTTAGTTACTTTTAGTCTTATGGTACTACATATTAAAAAAAAAAAAAAAAATATATATATATATATATATATATATATAGTTTTTTAAAAATATTAATATTATTTACAAATTTAGTCATACACATTTTTTATTATAAGCAAATATAATTTGACAAAAAATCTTTCTCTCTATATAGCATGTTTGTCACACTTTAATGTTTCAGATCATGAAACAAATTTAAATACTATTCAAAGATAACACAAGTAAACACATCATGCAGTTTTTAAATGATTTTTATTATTAACGGAAAACAAAACTACATAGCCCTGTGTGAAAGTGTTTTCGTCCACATCTACTGTATGTACTGATATACAGACAAAGTTATTTAAAAACATTGTTACATCCATAATGTTGAATATAGCCCCAACACCCTTACTATCCTCAATTAAAGTTTAGATTAGTCAAAACTTTAATTTAGCCTCTCATTCCGAACATTTCTGTCAATCTCACTATTTCCCTACATTTATTGCGTGTAAATCCCCTATCTGTGACAGAGAGAGAGATACTAATCATATGTGCGAAAACAGGGGAAGCCATGACTCACCGTGACTGAATGTTGATTCCCACTTACCACTGGTGTCTGATGAACTCATAAATCTCAAATGGTTTAGAGCACAGAAGGTCCTTTTTTTAATTGCAGAAGACGCTTGGCTGATTTTTGATGACAGATTTAAAAATGCACAAAAAAAAGTTTTGATTTTTAAATTTGCCTTGAAACGTTTGTTAGACAAAATTAGTTTCCCAACCATTTCAAGCACAGCCATTTTTGACAACAAAAAACAAAAAAGTAACCTTTTTTCCAGAGCAATTAACCAATTTCTACATTTTTACAGTTACAGAATGAGCACACATATTTATGTGCTATTTTGTGTAAGTTATATACTTATAGACATTAAATATCCATGATTTCTAAAGTTATAGATAATCAGACTTAACTTGCTAACTGGTATATATAGCAGTCACATAGCTAACATAACATGAAATCAAAACATCAGTGCTCACATACACACACACACACAGTTATTTTTCTGTTAAATAATTTAGTTTTATTTGTTATATTCATTTTGCATACAGTATTTTATCACTCATAGTTTCTATGTTGGTGAAATTGCTGGATCCACCATCATTTTTGTTGTTTTGTTCTTGTAACCCCATAATGACATTGCACTCTGGGATGTTGTTGTTGCTGGGCCAAGTTATGAAATGCACCAATATATCCAACATGAACCCATCGTATATCTTTAGAATCTAAAGTGCACAGATCTATCAATAACATGCTATCAGTAAATGATAGTAAAGTAAGGTGAACCGGTCATCTTCTCTCCTACAATAAATAGTCCTGCGTTTATCAGTTCTTTGCATCAGACAGACATTTGCGTACTGAATGGCACGAGACCGACTGATCAGAAAATAAGCATGAAACTCCTTTATTTTGAATTGTGCTGTGAATTCGTTTGACCTTTAACACCAGTTAGAAAAACAGAGGCTGAATTCGACTGATATGACAGAAGGTCATCCTAGAGAAATCCATTACAGTGCAATGGTACAGTTCAGCTTACTGGGAGATCTTAAGATGTGTTCACGCTTGGTAGGTTTGGCTTGAATTGGCTCCGGTCCTACTGCTCTGTTAGTAGGGCTGAGTTGCAACCAGTTTTAGTAATTTGATTTTAGAGGACATTTACATGGTTTTAATTGTTAATCATGGTTAGATTAATCCATATTACAATTATCCATATTTCAGCGTGTACAGAGTCATTGACTATTGTGGGGTCTGTTGTTGTTGTTGTTTTTCTTTTTTTTTCTTTGGTGTAGACACAGAATTAGCTCTTGCAGCCACAACTTGGAAATAATAGAGGTTTTGTTGTCTTTACTATTTCATTTGATTTAAATAGGTTTAAAAGTAAAGTTTTACTTTTTAAATAAAAACATTTAAATAATTGACTTAAATTTCGACTGGTGTTTCTTTCTCTTTGATTCTCTGTCTGCTGATTTGTTTCACTTTAACCTTTTAACTTCCACTTCTTTGATTAAATTGTGTTTCTGACACTCTTTGCAAATTTTGAGTATTTTTGGATTGGACAAAAGGTCAAACAGGGCAGTTACAATGGCAGTTAAAGGGTTAAAGGCATAGTTCACCAAAAAAAGAAAATTATCTCATTATATTTTCCCTCATGTGCTTTAAAATCTATTTGATTTTTTCCCCCTGTTAAACACAAAAGAAGATATTTTGAAGAATGCTGGTTGCTGGGACCCATCGACCTCTAAAGTTGGAAAAAAATTGCATTGGAAGTCAATGGGTCCTGGCAACCAGCATTTTTCAAAATATCTTCTTGTGTATTGAACAGAAGAAAGAAACTCAAATAGGTTTTGAACAAGTGAAGGGTGAGAAAATGATCATAGAATTAAAATTTTTGGGTAAACTATTTCTTTAAGTGGAGCAACAGTAAAGTACACATCATATTCCCGTGCTTTAAAGTAAAACTCACATTAAAGATCAATTCAAAATATTGTTTAAATAACAGGTTGATCAAAAGTGATGAATTAATATTTTGAATTCAGACCTATCAGTTAGAGTATAGTTCATTTTAATAAGTGGAAATGCTTATTTAAACAAGCAAGCAGACCGAGACCACTGAAAAGATGTGTCACTTGGCAAGTTCTATTACAAAATATACAACATAAATGGTATTTTTATTTTCTATCTCTATGTTCAGTCTTAAAAATGACCGTGTGAACGCTAAAAGAACTGAACTACAAGTGTGAACACACCTTTAGGATCTCCCAGAGGACTATCTATTTCCTTACATTCTGTCCATTTTTAAAGCTTTGGTTCTGTTCCCCTTACAAACTCACAAAACACATTTCTTTACCACACATCCTTCGAGAAAGACATACGCATTTGGAGGTGTGCTTGTCCTCGTTAATATACAAAAATAGGCATTTCCAAACATATACAAGATAGTTGCTGCTCTTAAACAGATCTACGTCTGGAAGTAGCATCCAGTAGATCTCGTCTCATTTAAGCACAGAGCACACAGTGAACCGAGAGTGTTTCTTCTCTGCTGCTCCATACAGATGCGTCAATTGCCATCAGAACTAATGGAGAGTTTGAAACGTTGGTGCAATAACAGCAGCAATCTAACATCTACATTGTAAGCACAGTCATTTTAGTAGAGGTCTCATTGCTGCCCTTGCCGTAGCCTACACAATCATTATCGTTGTACATTCTGGCCATTATCCTATGACTAAAGGTGTCTTTTGTATTTGAATGAGCAACATAAATTCATATTATAGTCAGTAAGCATTGAAGTGCATTGATAAAAAGTGCAAGTATAGATTCAGATGCATTCATTTCGAGAGGAGTAAATTGTTTTGCAACATGGCCCCCAGAATAGTCACTTTTAGAGGGCTTACAACAGAAGAACACTACAGCTGATGCCGTTTCTAACCTAAAAGATATATGCTTTCCTTTGAGAGTGTAAATCTAGGGGTTTCGCTATTTGGACAGGAAGGGGACGCATTCCTCATCTGCCCCTGTCTTGGGTTCAGACATGCTATTAGTTCCTCGATAAAGAATTATTAATGCCTGTTGATTCAAGAAACAGGTCAGATCTCATTCACATATACAGAGACAGACAATTCGGTAGGAAGCACTAGTCTGGCACTGTTTGGTGCCATTTGAGGTCGTCACATTGCTTTCCTGAATTAAGTCCCACGGGAAGGACTTGCTCACCTGATAGCCCCATCTTTCCATCATTAGTTACTGAGAAAAGTCTCTCTGTGATTCTGTCAACAGAGAAACAGCATCATTTATTAAGGTAAAAAAAAAAACTAATCGACAAGATATGTGTGGAAGATATCCATTTCAAATGCATTATCCACAGTAACCTCTGATGGTGCCATCAGAACTTGGATAATACTTTATTGAAACCATAAGGCTTTACAGTAAAATGCAACTTGGCCATATGATGGCGAAAGTCTTCTCCGGAGACGCCGGCTGGGCGATCAGCTCTAGCTGCTCTCTGATGAAGTGGGAGGCGCGGTGGAAGACGATCTGCGCCGGGACACAGACTGCGAGCGCTCGTGGCTGTGTTTGTCGTATGGCTGGAGTTGCACCTCCAGGAAGTCCCGGTGTTGCTGGCTGATCACCTGACTGATGAGGCCCGGGAGTGCCTGTAAGTTGCTGAGCAAGGTCTCAAGTTTGGTCTCCAGCAGTGCAATCCTCTTTTCCATGTCCTCGCCTCGCTCGTTCAGGTCCGAGACCAGGTCGTACATGACGTTTTGAGTCTGAGATGAAGCGAGGGAGAAGTTAGAGTTAACAGACATTCGTACATGATCGTTCCAACAGTCTGGTACTATAAGCCTAGTGCGGCGTGATCAATATTTATAAGACCTCTTTTATCATCTGACAATAAAAGATGACAAAATCAATCATGTCACAGAGGACATGTCAAACCCAGCGGCATGTGGCAGGCATTCTAAAAAAGGGCTCGAATGATGGATTGTCCTGATGAGAAATGAAGTGCGCCGTCCATATTTTTAGACATCTCAATTCCCAGTTCCGACGACATAAAAGGTCTTTCATGACATTGCATCATGCGCACAAACTTCATACTCAGACGTCTAGCTACAAGCAACTCAAAGTACTGAACAAACAAAAAACAAGAACCTTGAATCTTGAAAAAAAACAAAAAAAACAGGAACCTGTATTTTTAGCATTGTTATCAACTGAAAATACTCACTTTCAGTTGGGAGGCCATACTTGGGATTTGACCAATGCTTTCTCAATATAGATAAAAATAAACATTCTTAAAACGGATGTTAAAAGTATTGTTCACCCAAAAATGAAAATTCTGACATCATTTACTCACCCTTTACTTGTCGCAAACATGTTTGGTTTCTTTCTTCTGTTGAACACAAAATAAGATATTTTGAAAAATGCTGAAAACCATTGACCTCTGTAGTATTTGTTTTTCCTACTACGGATGTCAGTGGTTACAGGTTTCCAGCATTTTTCAGTGTGTCTTTCTTTGTGTTTAACAACAACAACAACAACAAAAAACTCAAACTGGTTTGGAATAAGTAAAGGATGAGTAAATGATGACAGAATAAAAAGTTTTGTGTGAACTATCCCTTTGAGGTACCAATGATAATAGGTTTTAGTCCAAATGATTATTAGCCTGCAGCACATTATTAATGATTTTTTTTAAACATTGAGTGAGAACTTATATAAAAAAGAGCTGTTATGTTTGCAGTAGTTACATTAAAATGCATATTAAAATGGTGCAAATGCGCTCGTGAAGATCTGAGTTTGATTCCCCCCCCATCTTTCCTGACATATCTCTATTCTATCTGCAAAAGCATGAAAAGCCCTAGCAAAAGCTGCGTGGGACAAGTTAAGCAATGAGTTAAGTTTAATACTTAATGGTTAATAAGTTTAATGGCTTAAAGATTTATTCCAGTCCCTCACCTTAAGTACAAGCAACATTATAAGATGTAAGAAATTGCCCATACGTTTCTAAAGAGAAGCTTACAGATATTATCATTATCCTAAAAATTAATAAAAGAACTTGGAAACAAATCACAGGTGTGGGACCTAAAGTTGCAGACACACCATATCAGGGCCGGCGGGCTGTCTGAAGGTTGCAGAAACACTGCAGCTGCTTAAGTTATTTTAAGCTGCATTATAGGATTCATTGCCACTGGGAGCAGCTGCTGCCATGATTAATGTAATACTGCCCTCTGATGGTGAGAGGCAATTACGGCAATGATAAAAGGAGGCAGAAACCAGTATGAGTCATATCATATCACGCTCCGCCTCAATGTCACCCTCTCCAGTTTCTTTGGGAGGTGTGGGACAGGAGGGTAATTGGGTAACTCTAACTGATCACTCTCACGGAAAAGCCCAGACAAAGGTAGCTGGGATATGACCACTGCAGATGTTTGAATGTCACAGCTTGGACGCGTGAGCAAGTGTGCAAGAGCCATTCAAGCTGACTCATCAGATCCAGAGTGTATCCCTATCCCAGGTTGCTGTGGGTTTTGCAGAGTCAGACTGGCAGTGTGCCTGGTGTTCCCCAAGGCTCGCTCTTAGGTCCGTCTAAAAAAACGACCATAACGAAATGTAAATGCAGCGATTCAAATTTAGCAGGCTATTTTAACATCTCAGGTAGCCCATCAGTATTTTTTCTTCTAAGGAGTTTTTCTTTCTTTCTCTTTCTCTCTCTCTCTCTCTCTCTCTCTCTCTCTCTCTCTCTCTCTCTCTCTTTCTCTCTTCTAAGGAGATGAAAGCTTTTCTGGACCATTAAGCAGCATGATGAATAGTGCATAGCAAGAGGGAAATAAATAACAAAAGCGAACGTGAGGACGTTTTGTAAAAGGGAAAAATAATAAATTAACTGACATCAACCATATGCCTTGCTGTTCTTGGTAAGGGAACCTTATACAGAAACAATATTTTAGAAGAAGCATGAAACAAACAAGCAAATCAAATGTTATATATATACCGTCTGTTCATTTGACACCTGTAGACTTAGAATATTTGAGTATCACACTAAAACACAAACGGACCTCCTGCATCATGCATTAGTCAAACATTCACTCAAAGGTATCTTACCTTTGCAAGGTCCACTAGAGAGTTTGCTTGGTCATTCAGCTTGCGTTGCTCCATTTTTACACTTCTTAATCTGAACACAAGACCATTCAGAGCCCAATAGTGGCAAATGGTCAGTACAAAAATCTTTTGACAGGATCTCCATTCACAAGCCACACATTTTGGAAGCACTCCTAGGACATGCACAAGACATGAGGAGAGAATGCAGGGATTGAAGGAGCACTGAGGCGCATGCAAGTCAAAAACTCAGTGGAAAGAGGCTGTGGTCGCTTTCAGAGGGATTTTCTTTTCCACACCTCTTACAGGAACAAAGCAAGGCTGTAACAACATCTGATGGGAATTATGAAAATATAACCACCTTGTCAGTGCACCAGGGGCACGCCTGATGAGAGATTTTCTGGTAATTAGTGAGGCAGGAATGAATGATTTATATGTGTTATAAGATATTTACAAAATTTACAGGACAGTCCAGTCTGGTCAGACGATTTATTTTGACATTTTCATGTTTACAGTAATACACCTTAGGTAGATGTCTATGGAGCCAGGCGTTAAATGTTAAAAAGTACTGGTCAAAGATACCACTTTACTAAAACTGTACTACAGCTTCAAATTTTCTGTTAGAATGTGTCCCATTTAATTTTACTCTTGACCACTATTTACAAAAGACAACCGCTAAAATCCATTCAGTGTTTCAATAGGTTTTGCCGTTTAAATTATTATACAATTTAATGTGATTCTTTATTCTTTTATATATTTTAATAAGTACAGATCAGAATAAGCATGCGATGAAACATTGATGGAACATTATTTCACCCATATTCCAGTATTTTATTTCTATGTTTAAAGTAATTAAAAATATTAAAGAAGGCAATTGAATGATTTATATATAGAGTTGTGGCCAAAAGTTTTGAGAATGACACAAATATTAGTTTTGACAAAGTTTGCTGCTAAACGGCTTTTAGATCTTTGCTTCAGTTGTTTCTGTGATGTACTGAAATATAATTACAAGCAAGGCTTTCAAAGGCTTTTATCGACAATTACATGACATTTATGCAAAGAGTCAGTATTTGCAGTGTTGGCCCTTTTTTTCAGGACCTCTTCAATTTGACTGGGCATGCTCTCAATCAACTTCTGGGCCAAATCCTGAGTGACAGCAACCCATTCTTTCATAATCACTTCTTGAAGTTTGTCAGAATTAGTGGGTTTTTGTTTCTCCACCCGCCTCTTGAGGATTGACCACAAGTTCTTAATAGGGTTAAATTCAGGGGAGTTTCCAGGCCATGGACCCAATATTTCAACGTTTTGGTCCCTGAGCCACTTAGATATCACTTTTGCCTTATGGAACGGTGCTTCATCGTGCTGGAAAAAGCATTGTTCTTCACCAAACTGGTGTTGGAAGAAGTTGCTGTTGGAGGGTGTTTTGGTACCATTCTTTATTCATGGCTGTGTTTTTAGGCAAAATTGTGAGTGAGCCCACTCCCTTGGATGAGAAGCAACCCCACACATGAATGGTCTCAGGATGCTTTACTGTTGGCATGACACAGGACTGATGGTAGCGCTCACCTTTTCTTCTCCGGACAAGCCTTTTTTCCAGCTGCCCCAAACAATCAGAAAGGGGCTTCATCTGAGAATATGACTTTACCCCAGTCCTCAGCAGTCCATTCGCCATAGTTTTTGCAGAAAATCAATCTGTCCCTGATGGTTTTTTTGGAGAGAAGTGGCTTCTTTGCTGCCCTTCTTGACACCAGGCCATCTTCCAAAAGTCTTCGCCTCACTGTGCGTGCAGATGCGCTCATACCTGCCTGCTGCCATTCCTGAGCAAGCTCTGCACTGGTGGCACTCAGATGCCTCAGCTGAATCCTCTTTAGGAGACGATCCTGGCGCTTGCTGGACTTTCTTGGATGCCCTGGAGCCTTCTTAACAAGAATTGAACCTCTTTCCTTAAAGTTCTTGATGATCCTATAAATTGTTGATTTAGGTGCAATCTTAGTAGCCACAATATCCTTGCCTGTAAAGCCATTTTTATGCAACGCAATGATGGCTGCACGTGTTTCTTTGCAGGTCACCATAGTTAACAATGGAAGAACAATGATTTCAAGCATCACCCTCCTTTTAACATGTCAAGTCTGCCATTCTAACCCAATCAGCCTGACATAATGATCTCCAGCCTTGTGCTCGTCATCATTCTCACCTGAGTTAACAAGACGATTACTGAAATGATCTCAGCAGGTCTTTTAATGACAGCTATGAAATGTAGTGGAACGTTTTTTTTTCAGGATTAAGTTCATTTTCATGGCAAAGAAGGACTATGCAATTCATCTGATCACTCTTCATAACATTCTGGAGTATATGCAAATTGCTATTATAAAACCTTAAGCAGCAACTTTTCAAATTTCCAATATTTATGTCATTCTCAAAACTTTTGGCCACGACTATATATACAATTATTTCTGTAAATGTAATTTAATTCAGGCACCAACATGGGACAAATGAGTTCTGATTTCCATAAAACTCAAATTTATTTGACAAAAAAATAGCTTAGCGTTTTAATAAATTCCAAAACACCAGAAATAACAGTACAAAATATGGATATAACTTTTACTGAACCTTCTGATCCCACTACAAAATTAATGATTATGCTCTTTAATAGTATTTTTGCTCGTTTTATATTGAAAATATCTACAAATATAAAATTAAATATATGCAAGACAACATGTTCAAGAGAAGCTAAATCACTTTAGATCAGAAGTCTTGTTTTCTGTACAAATGATCAAAAAATGATCATATTAAAATCAATCAAATAAAAATCTGAAATACTTTTTAAACTAAATAATAATAATAATAAAACTTAATTCAATCAGAAAAGCGCGCCACAACACATTGATGGACAATTGTTCTTGTTTTAACAAACTTTTTTTGTTCAATTTCTCAGACAACATCTTTGCTAAATTTATATTGATTTAAGCTTAGATATTTGTGCTCAAAACCAAAAAAGGTGAAAATAAGTCATGAATTTATGAACTGATTAAAAGCCAGTGCTCTTTTTTTTAAGGCCTTAAACTGTGGAAAGCCGAATTAGAATCACCAGTAATACTCTACGTACTCAACAAACCCAGTAAAGTTCACATTTATAAACTTCCTAGCTCATTTATTCATTTTTTTTATTTTAATTGCTTTAACAAAAAATATAAACATCCCATTGTGCCATTAAATGCCTTGCCCCATAGACATCCAATGTAAGCGCATTGCTATAAGAAACTAAATTATTTTTCTAATACCAGCATGTCCGTAGAGTGTTATTTACTTTAAACCTGCAGCATTCCTTATTAATTACGACTCTGAATCCTGTGGCGTATTGGTTTTGCTATATTTTTAACTGATCACCGTGTACTGTAAGGAAGAGGATATAAAGAGCCTCTATGAAGTGAATACTCCATCACACAGCTTTGTAAACTAACCCTCTCACTCAAATCCATACCGCGAGCATTAATTATTCATCTGCTCCATTTAATTAGGTTTCTGAGGAACTACTTATCTTCACTATACATTAATTGTTTTCTTCTGTGGTCCTCAAGGGCGCTGCGAACAGCCGACACACATCCATTGTGTTTTGCGTTTGTGGAAGCACAAGGGAGAAACACAAGAAAGCCGTATTCTGTTCTGGGGCAAAGGGATTGAATCACAGCCGGAAATATTTGTAATCATTGCTGAAAAAGAGCAACATTTAGTTACTCATTGTGGAGACGGACGCATTAAGGCAAGACACTGCAAGTGAATAGGGTAAAAAATAAATAAACCCCAGTTGATTGATTATATAACAAATTGGGGAATTGTTTTGTTTTGTATTACAAGATTTTAAAAAATACACAAATTAAAATACACAAATTTTGGTACATATTAATAATAATGATATTATTAGGCATATTATGCATGAACAAATCCCTCTGTAAAAACCTTTTACTGTGAAGTTTGGTGTATTTTATATATATATATACTTGAGAAAACAG
>CAIGQW010005633.1:3812952-3839601 GCA_903798125.1 Danio choprae | reverse complement strand
CATTTAAAATAACAACCTTGAGTATGCAAACAACACAACATATGAATGACACCTAAAGTTATATATACATATATGCAAACATATTAACATTACAATAATCAGTTGCTTACGTGAATGTATTTTTTCATTGCTGTCCTTTTTTTAGATTGTTAAATTTGTTATTTACTAAGAGGAAAGTAGCTAAATTTAGTTCTCAGCAAGGTGGATGGTGTCGGGATGTTTGCTAACAACATACCAATGCTCAACTATTCCCAACTTCTTATTTACTCCTGAGTGAAATACAAGAAACATATTCGCTATGAGCATATTGTGGATAGTTCACCCAAAACTGAAAATTCTGTCATCATTTACTCACTCTTTACTTGTTTCAAACCTGTTGAACACAAAAGAAATTATTTTAAAGAAAGCTGAAAACCTGGAATCATTGACTTCCATTGTATTTGTTTTTCTTACTATGGAAGTCGATGGTTTTGCATTTGAGGGCATGAGTGAATTAAACTTTTTGCGTGAACTGTCCCTTTAATGCAGTGACCAACTTGAACCCCCTGTGAAACCCTCATGTGTAAATCTTTCACCCTCAATCAACATTCATGTTCCATCCCAAACTCATGCCACCCCAAACTCATGTCATTGGTCGAGGTGGAAGATGACACATAGCACTACAAATGTTTGCACTTTTCAGACTCTCAAACTTGAAAATGAGTACTATTCACATAAAAAACAGCAACTTATCACTGGAGTGCATCAGATTGTCTCCTTCTGACCTTCATTAACGTGCCAGATGCGCCGTGTGACAGTCTTGTGCTGCTCGTTTAGCTAATGACACTGTGGCCCAAGTGTACTGATCCTACAGACCCCTCTGATGATTAAAGCAGGGGGGTTGGTGGCACAGCAGGTGGTGCATGGGATGCCGCACACAGGCTTGAGTTACAGCTGGCACCACCCACACCTCCACCCGCCCCTCTCCTCATGTGCACAAGACGTTCTCTCCCCATCCCAAGAGCAACCATATGCAACCTTCATCAGGAAGTGCCATCATCATCACCCTGTAAACAGTGTGTTTGCTTATCGCAGTCCGGCACCTGTGCCACCAAAGGACAAAAAGACCTCCAAAAACAAGTTGTGTTCCTTATTTTCTGTGCTCTCGGCATGTGTGGGATATCTAAAACGTACCTTGGCCTGAAGATGGCCTGAAGATAATTTCAGACCAGCTATCCTTGAACTAATGCATGATAAGAACAGCCTCGATCGGTGGAAATTGATCCTAGTCGTCCTCATTATGCAAAACACCATGAATCCTGTGTTAAAGGACACACGCCGGAGCCATTAGTGAAGACGGAGCCAACTGGGAAGTTTAAGATTTGGCCTGCGACTGCAGTTTCCTATCTTTATGGGTTTGGAGCAAAGCCAGGCACTTTTAAAACATAAAGGACATCGAACAGAAAACTGGAAAAGTGAATTAAAGTAGATGATAGAAAACCACAAAGGATTTTTAAGATGGGGGCACACACACACACGCAACTGACCGGCCATATTGATTCTCGCATATAGTCTAAATGAAGGCATGCGAACACATATACAACCATAAACACACATGAGCACACACTAATGGCTTTACACAGAGCCGAGAGCGATTTGACCATTAATCTGTGGTGTCATGTGTGAGCGCTAGCCTGTGGTTTATGTGCCCTGACTGAACATTAGCCGCTCGCCTGTATTTCAAACATCAATGCTCAGAGCAATCTCAGACTGTTTTCTTTCAGCTATGCGCCTATAAAAAGAGCCAGAACATTGTGCGATGTTACCCTCAGCATTATTATTTGTGATGTATCACACAAAACTGCATCCCAACGGCATATGATTCCATCTTGTGGTTTTAGCAGGTTGTTACAGCATTCGGAGGGACATTCTTTGTGGGTGCAGGGTGGTCCTGTTTGGTGTGTTAACCAAGCACTATAACTATGAAAATAACCATAAAAATGGAGTTCAAAAAATCATTCTGAATGTAAAACAACAGCTGAGTTCAGACCACAGCTATACGATAACAGTTAGCGATAAAGATGTAAAGAAACCTTGGGATTACTTTCAGAATGATTTTTTTTCCCAGCTCATAAAGGATAAAACACTGACATCCAGTCAGAATCCATTTAAATATAAAGGGCTTATGCAATTTAAAACTACATCATTGTGGAGAAGCATTGCTTGGTGTTAAGCCCCCTTTTTAAAGATTATTTAAAGGTTTGGTTTAAAGGTTTGGTTAAACCATGACAAAGAACGTTAAACATACATGGAAGTTACGCAAGCCAGGCTAAGAAACAATGACTATGACTATGAAAATGACTATGATCACTAAATGAATTTGATTAGTTTAACACATTTTAAAATATTAAATCTAAAATATAAATATTAAAATAAATATAATACATATAATATATATATAAGATCAACTGCTCAGATGTGCTAGTAGCACTCTGAGAACATCTGCTTGTTAGAAGGGGGTATTGGCAAATGAAAAGCATAGACTAAAAATAAACAGATTTTTATTGTTCGTCAGTGTGGATGCAAATATATTTATTGTTATATTTAGATTTGTAGTTATCGTGCTTGGTGTGAAAGGGCTTTTTTTTTTTAGGTTTTTTAGGTTTTTGTGGTTTCTAATGGTTGCTAGGGTATACCTGGTGGTTGCTAGGTTGTTTTTTGTGATTAGGGGATTCTGCACCAGAGCAACTTTTTCACAGTTCCTAGAACTATTGGCGGACGCTCCAGCTTTTTGGTGTATTTTCACTGCAGGATCCAGAAACGATTTCAGTTCTAGGAACACCATTTGGAGGAACTCTATTTAATCCTACTTCTACGCAGGATATAGTACAGCACAATAGGAACTACAGTAGAGTAGGTGTACGCTAACTAGGCTAGGAACGCATGCCATACCAAACACCAGCATAGTTTTTCAAAGTGTCATAAGACATAAATATTCAGAAAGCTTCTGACTTGTTGCTAAGGCATTTTTCGGGTTGCTAGATGTTCTTAGGTGGTTGCTAGGACACAGTAGGTGACTGCTATTGAATTCTGGGGGTTGGTAAGGTGTTCTCAACATTTGCTGTTGGAGTGGAAGGTAGGATATGGCCATGAACGCGTAACGGCGATAACACTTTCATCTACTCATACATATAGGCATGTCTGCCATCTTGGAACAGGCAACATGTTGTCACCAAGATGCCATAACATTGCTCATGCTCTGCTTATAAACACCTACTGAGATCTAAATTCATAGAGAGAATATGGATAACCTTTCACAGATGAGAACATGTGTTTTTTATATGAAGTGTTGCTAGGGTCTTCTGCTTGGTTGGCACAACATTAAAGTGGCTCATAAATGGATTTTCTAAGCAAAACCCACTCATGAGTGATGAATTCAGAACAAACTATTGAAATGAGAAACTAAACATCAGATATTTTTTCGACATTGTTTGCGCAAATGTATATCATTGTTTACCCTTTTGCGGTTTAGCTAATTATGCCGAAAGAACATTTTTCAATAATGAGTATTTGTCTGGTCTATGAGCATGGTTGACTCTGCTAATTATAGAAGACCAGTGCAAGACTAAACAAACAGAAGGGACTCAATACTCTCATCTAAATGCGTGAAACGTTTCCACCATACAGGACAAATAAATCTTATCGCTGAAAAAAATGATTGAATGTTTACTTTACAGCTAGCATTAAACTGGACACGGCGTTCATGTCAGAGCAGATGAAAAGTAGGACAGCGTGATGAATAAAGTTTAAATGAGTAGAGAAAAGAGAGAAAGGAAGAGAGAGTCTGACAGAAGCCTAAAATGAAAGGCGGTGAAACTCGTCCCTTGACACCTTCATGAATAGTGAAACAGGAGTAAAGGACGATAGGATGTGCTCTCCACATCCGTCATGGTTTCCAGTTGCTTTAGAGATGCTCCTTATTCAATATTAGCTTACACGGCCCACAATTACAACGCTAGCTGTGGACTTCAAAGTCATTTCACTGCTTTGATACTGTTGCTTTGAGATATACATACTTGAATTTGACTCAATTCAATTACAGGATTTCCTCAGGTCTCGTTGAACAGTGCCTTCTGATCATTTCAACCTTTTCACAGGAGCACTTTTCAATTATGATATGCTTTTGGAAACATTTTCGACAATTAACGCATTTCAACCACTTTCTGCATACATAGTAAAAGCAACAATGGATAACTGATACACGACTTATGTTAAAAATTACATAATAGTTTGTGTAAATTAAAATGCTAATACTGATCCCAACACGTTCATATACTAATATACAGTATTAGATATTCATTTCTTTTCTCAGATCTGCTAAAGATTGCATTTAACAGTAATAATAAATCATTTATTTGTTTTTATTTAGGATTAACTTTAAAGTAAGAGTATGTTTTACAAAATTTTCCAATAATTGCTGATAATTTTTATGGCGATTCAGAATTGGGGGTCAGTATCACATTTAAAAATACCTTTGATCAGCAAGGATGCATTAATTTGCATTAATTAAGGTGACAGTAAAGACATGTATAATGTTACAGTACAGAACATCAAAGAATCCTGACAAAAGTATTAAGCAGCACAACGGTTTTCTACATTGATGGTAATAAGAAATGTTTATTCAAATCAGCACATTAAAATTATTTCTAAAGGTCTTTGTGACACTGAAATCTGGTATATCTAAAAAAATGCTGGGTGGATAAATTCAACCATTGGATTAAAACATTTCTTTTAAATTGAATCAAATTTGGGTTACAACAACCCAGCATTTTTAAAGTGTAATGATCACATAAATAATATTCCTGCATTTCTACTCTTTTTAACCAAATACTTCTGGCAATGGTGCACATTAGAGACCAGAATTAGTTTCCAAAATTGTGATATTGTTCATTATACAACCAACCCCAAACGGAACTGATGTATCATGCATTTACACAATTCTGACTCATTATTTTGATACACCAATGTGCTTTACATTCATAAAAGTCATTTTTAGAAATTTACCACATCTTCTATTCCCATAAAATGACCTAAAGACAAAAAAAAGCTTTTAATTTCCATGTAAATGATAAACATAAGTTCAAAACGATCAAAGTCCATTTGGTGGAAGCTCATAACACAAGCTTTTCTTGTAACATTTCACTATTGTTTTGTCTGTGGTAAAGGCTCATGGTAAAGTGCTTTATAACCCAATATTAAAGGGCTTCAGCTTCAAGCCAATATCTCTGAGAGTGGCTGAAAATAAAACATCAGTAAGAAACTACAAACCCGGAGGGCTCCAGCAGAAATGAGGTGGGTTTATAACCATTTTGCCTTCTGGGTATCCCAAATAATCAGTCACTGGATGAGAGTGACATTTACAGGGCACTTACGTCCTTTTTTAGATGGCCCATAAATACCAAGAGTGGGACTGATGGAGAAAAAGCAAGTGTTCTCACTAGCGCCTTACTAAGGGCTGAATTAACTCTATAATGGAAGAACAGAGCGTAAGCACAACAAGCCATACTAAATAACCAACACTAATGGATTCACCCCTTAAAACATAACAAAGCTGAACATCATCATCAGTGGCTCCTACCCTGGGCTACAGGTGTCAAACAATTCAGAGCTCAAACCGTGTAACTCTCACTGAAAAAACAGACACACGCACACATAAATGAGCGAGAATTAGCATCCTTACGGGTCCTCAGAGATGTGACTTACTGGTGAATGGCTTGAAGGAACTTGCGCTGATGTTTCCTGACTTTGGCGTGGTCCATTTTTCTCACCAGCTTGGTGTTTTTATAAATGAGCCACGTCTCCCTGAGAACATTAGCAGCTGTGTTTTTCACCTGTAGGAGAGTTAACATTGTAGCATTTAGCAATCGGTTCAGCTCAGTTGTCCTGATTTTTGAACCAGGCTAACTTGGTTTGGATAATAAGGTTTAGGATAGCCTTAGGATAGGCTTTTCAAGTTTGAGTCCTGACTTGTAGACCTTTCCCGATCCCATCCCCCTCTCTCTGCCACTTTGCTTCCTGTCCATATGTATACTGTCAAATCATAATAAATGCAAAAACAAATCTTTAAAAAATAATAAAAAAATTATAAATAAATAATAATAATAATAATAAGGTGCCCTAAATGAAAGTATTTATAGCTGAACAACACTGATGACAATAATAATAAATGTGTCTATCAGGATTACTAAGGCTTACACTAGACTAGGACTAGAGTAATGATGCTACAGATTCAGCTTTGCATAAAAGGAATAAAATACATTTTATAATATATATTCAAATAATTATTTAAAATTGTGAATTATTTTTTTTTTAGATATTTTTACAATTTGAACATATTGTATTTTTGATCAAATAAATGCACCCATGATTAACAGAAGAAACGTTCAATAAAATATTTCTTCAGCATTTTTAATTTGATTGTGCCATTTTCGATGCTTCATGGGATTCTAGTTCTTTCCCTCATTATCACTATTATTATGTTTTTTTTGTATTCAATATTGTGATTTACCTTGTAGCTGGTTTGTTTGGTTCATTGGCTATAAATCTGTAACAAAGACTTCACTATAAGAGAAACACTTCCAGAATGAAAGCCACTGAAAACGTTTGTAGACACTAATGCACTCTATTACTGTATCATTAGCAGTAAGCCTCTGTTAGCATAATTAGCTAATGTTTAAATTTGCTCCAAAGCACAAAACTTTGTTTTACACTTAGATTATGTGAAAAAGCTTCTCTCACTAGATGTAAACGCTCATTTCCAGATTTCCAGCCTGATCTCTTACATTTTCGCCAGACCAGTGCCACAACTGTTGTGAACATTATTGGAAGCTTTAGCTTTTGTGCATTTTGAATATTCCTGCAAGCAGGTTGTCACATTAATGAATTCACACATGTTGTTTGTATTTAACAGATCCACCTTATTTTCCCACTTTGCATAAGCTGGATATTATTTCCACTGGTTCGGGATTAAAAACAAACTGTGACAACGCCACAGGATTCAAATTGGGGGATTTCAGACTTACCCTTTTTGTCAGCTGGGTGTCCATCATAAAGTTATGTACATGTTTTTCGGCTTTGGTTAATTCCAGTTTTTTTGCAACCACAGCGACCACCAAAGCAGTGCACCCGGCACCCTGACAAAACAAACACTCGCTATCAGCATTAATTCAGTCCAAAATACAACAAAAGCGATACGATAGGGCTGCACAATATACAGTTTCAGGATCGATATCGCAATCTACGCATCTGCAATAGTCGCATCTCATGACATGCAATGTTGAGTCTGAATTAGTTGACCAGGAGCTACAGAACACATGCGACTTGTAGAGTCATTCATGGCTAAGTTTAACCATAATAGAGTGAAGGTTTATCATTTGCATGTGTTTTTAAGGCCTGTGACTGAGCATTTCAAAGGAGTTCATTCAACATTTAGGCATAAAATAGTTCTGATGTTTGGTGGTGTAACAAAGATATATTTTATTTTATTATTTATATGACTTTATGATATATGATTTATTGTCTTGTTCATTCGTTTAGTCCCTTATTTATCAGGGGTCGCCACAGTGGAATGAACCACCAACTATTCCAGCATATGTTTTACATAGCAGATGCCCTTCCAGCCACAATATAGTCTTGTTTCTAGTCCAAATATCTAAATTTCCATGCGAAAACATGATTAATTTACTTACCTCACTGGCAGATAATTTAGCTTGTTTTATGGAAAAACTCTTAATTTTGACTTATTTCTTCTGAAAGTTAAAACAAAACAATATTTTTACTTGATCTAAGAATTTTGAGATGTTTGGACTAGAAACAAGGCAAAGCAAAGGAAGAAAAGCATTTTTTTGTATTGTGATTATTCAATTTTTGTACCTGAATACTGTTAGACTCCCCAGAAAATAGAAGAGCTATTCAACCCATCTTGTGAAACTGTATTCATATCACAATATTTATCGGAGAAAAATAAAATATTGCAATATCAGATTTTCCAATATCGTGCAGCCCTACAATACGATTCGATACTGTACTTACCATGATGCCGGTGAGGAGACAGACTCCTTTTCCACAGTATGTATTGGGAACCATATCCCCATATCCAATGGTTAGAAAAGTTATTGAGATCAACCACATGGCTCCGAGGAAATTGCTGGTTACATCCATGTTGTCATGATATCTAGTGAAGGTAAAATAACTGCAATTACTTAACATTCATCTATGGCTGACTTGATTGTAAGTTAATCAGTCAGCCATGAAAATTGCCCTAATTTGTTTGACATTAGACATTTATGTAGTGTTAAGTCCACTACTGAGGACATGGACATGCTGTTGCTGTTGTAAGCTTACACTTAATTGGCTAATTGAGGGATCAAGCCGAGTTGGGACACAACTGACTCAGTTTCCAAAGCTATTTAACTGCTGTTTAAAAGGTTACACGTCACACGGAGGCCCTCCAGGTCTGCCACGTGAGAGATCTGATACTCTATAGGGTTTAACAGGTTGAGAGAAAGGCACCGTATCGTTTTTCTTTGAAATGATGCATTTTTGATACTTACGTCTTGATTTCTGAAGTCACATTTTTGTAGTAAGTCTAAATTAAGTAGTAAATTGTAAAATTAAAATTATAAATAAAAAAGTCACCTAGCAAAGTGAATGATGATATTATTATATGAATTATTTTTGACAGCAATACATAATTATTATAACTTTAATGTTGTAAATTACTACATGAATTAATGGCAATCAAAATGTAATTATAATAATATATTATGCATTCAAATACAACCATGATGATTGGAATATTTATTTATATAATACAAATATATTGTTAATAAATTATACTATTTATAATATATATTAGTATATAATATATACTATTTATATTGTTAATATTTTCTCTAGAAGTTCTAGTTTTTAATAATTGTGAATTATGAAATAAACAAAATATTATGAAAATAAATATATTAATACTTAATACAGAATTTATGTGTGTAAATTAATCATTAAAATATAATAACAAAATAATATACTATATATAAACATGGCAATAATGGTAATAATGGTGCATTATATATATATCGCCACAGCAGAATGAACCGCCAACTTATCCAGCATATGTTTTACGCAGCGGATGCCCTTCCAGCTGCAACCCATCTCTGGGAAACATCCATACACACCCATTTACACTCATACACTACGGACAATTTAGCTTACCCAATTCACCTATACTGCATGTCTTTGGACTTGTGGGGGAAACCGGAGCACCCGGAGGAAACCCACACAAACACGGGACGAACATGCAAACTCCACACAGAAACGCCAACTGACCCAGCCGGGGCTCGAACTAGCGACTTTCTTGCTGTGAGGCGATTGTGCTATATATATATATATATATATAATTTATTTATTTTTTTATGTACAGTGCTCAGCATATGTGAGTACACCCCCCACAAATCATTTTAATTAATATTTTCTATAGACAGCTTTACAATATTATATTTGTGCATATACATTAGTTTAGTCAGTACTGAAGCCAAATCTGGAGCTAATCTAACAAAATAACTTGCAATAATGGTTAAAAAATTAGCAGCTCAAATTTATGTTAGGGAAAAATATTAAATACAATTTTCAAAAATAGCAAAAATCAAGAGAAACAAAAAAATATATACAATTTTGTTGAAATATTGTAGTTTGTAATTTTTTTGCAATATTTAGCATGAGTTTAAATGTATTACCTTTCCATTTCTAAAGATGTTCTGTGACTAAAATTTTAATAAGATATTGTTTTAATATCTGTTTAATAAATCTGTTTTGTTCAAATGCACCAATATATATTACTCATATTCACTGAGAAATGAATAAAATATTCCTTTTCAAAATGGGGTGTACTCATATGCTGAGCACTGTATATCTAACAAAATCAGAAGATTCTGATTTTGTGATTATTAAAATGTCAATTCACAAAAACTGTTGTTTTTTAATAAAATAAATAAATAAATAAATAAAGTTGAAACTGTGGCTTAAAAACATGGTAAATATCCCCTACTACAGCCAGAGCAATAAAGTGGGCCACCTTTCACAGGCCCTCACAGTCCAGGCGGCGATGATCCACAGAGAAATGGTGAAGACCAGCAACACTGTGCCGGGACAGATAGTCATGAGGGTCTTCATGACAAAGCGTGTGTTGAAGTTTATTTTGTTGAGGGCACCGATGCTGCGTGATGAAGCATCGGTGAAGAGTTTGCTATGCAGCAGCATGACTCGAGCGATGAGGTACAAACGCAGAAACATGGGGATGGACAGGATGATGTCCACGTCTGCGTCCGTTTTGGATGGTGCGTAGGAAAAGGCAAGCCGCGCCGTCCATGTGAAGGTGTAGTTGCCTGGGATGGGGTGTATGGCGCACACCAGGATCTCCAGACAGATGAAGAAGATGCGCTCGTAAGTCATGGCTATCCTCCAGTCGTCTGCGGCATTGTCCACCATGAATAACTGTTCAGGGGAGAAAAGAAAATGCTTTAATATATGTACCTACAGAAAAAAATACATTTATTAATTCAATTGAACACATTGGTAGCTAACTTTTAAGATGTTATATCATGTTTCATGTATTAGCATGTTGCAAGCATTTTGTCTTAAATCTCTAGTCAATTGTTATACTTAAATAATATGATGGTAACACTGTTTAAAATGTTCCCAGCTTGTTATAATCTACTGCTAAAATGTAAGGTAACATACTTTGGCACATTTTAGTATGTCTTATCCCATTGTTAGCATGTTGTAACACAACATGTTTTAGATCGTGCAAGCATGACATGTTTTTACACTATGGTAGAACAAAAAAGAACACTGTTATTGTGTATCAAGACCAGTTAACATATTGAAATATTGCTATCATGTTTCTTAACACACTGCTAATATGTTTATAGTGTGGTTAATATATTGTTAGCATGTCGCTAGTATGTTTTAGCATCAATTAGCATGTTGTTCATAGCGATATGCTGCTAGCATGTTTTACATAATGTTTAGAACAATTACCAAGTCTTACAGACTTCAACTAAGTGGATGTATGTTAAATGATTTGATTTTACAAGAAGCAGTTTGAATAGTAGATCAGTCTGTTGTTTAACTACTTATACTTATTAATATTATACATATCCCTCTAAAATAAACCCATCTTGATTTTTGCACCTCCTGATTTATTTCTTTTGCAGTATTTATTCAGTGCGCCTCATTTGCCTCAGCAGACTGTAATTCCAGCCTCAGCCTGTCAGCTTCTGCCAAGTTGCAGTGCTCAGCGGCTTCTCTCACGTGCCAGATTCAGCCAGGTTTCTCTCCACTTGACCGGAGGGCTCTGGAGCCGCATTGCTTTTTTTTTTTTACTCTTGCTACATAGAAAAGCTCCCTCTTTCCCCTTTTCCCCAATCCAATAAATATTTCTGCCCTGTATGGATCTGGTTTGCTTCACAACAGTGCAAAAGCTACTGTTTTCTCTTTCAGCGGCCTTGGTTTCAGAAGCACTTGCTGATTCAATTTCTTAAAGACACAACATGTATGAATTTTACATTCAAATATAAAAAAACACAAAAACAATGCAGTTGAGTTAGTTACAGTACATGTTCCGCGATGCCTGTCAGTCACATATAATAATTTTATTATTACAATTCCTTCTTGAAACATAAAAATTCAAACATATACAAAAATAAGCTGTAATTAACCGATTCAATGTATGTATATTACAAAAAAAACTAGTTTTTAGCTAAATTCTCCTTTCAAGAGTCTTTTTCTTAGTTGACAAGTTTATGGTTATTGAATGGTTTTCTTGAGGTAAATGTAATGTGATTGTGTACTATATAGAGCTCAGCGTACACCCAATTGTGATCCATTTCTCAGTGAATATGGGTAATATATATTTGGTGCATTTGAACAAAACAGATTTATTAAACAGATATATTTATTAAAATAATATTTTAGTCACCGAACATCTTTAGAAATAGAAATATAATACATTTAAATTAATGTGAAATATTGGGGGGAAAAAATGCAAACTACAAAATTTAAACAAAACTTTATATATATTTTTTGTTTCTCTTGATTTTTGCTCTTTTTACATTTTTGTTTAATATTTCTCAATAACACAAATTTGGGCACCATTAACGTAAGTTGTTTTGTTATATTAGCTTCAGATTTGGCTTCAGTACTGACTAATCTAATGTATATGCACAAACATGATATTGTAAAGCATCCCATAAAAAATATTATTTTAAACGAGATATTTGTGAGGGGTGTACTCATATATGCTGGGGTATGAATCATTTTGGGCTTGACTGTATATATAATCATATAACATTTACCCCAAGAAAAATATATGTATATTTTTTTAAATGAACAACAAATATAAAGTTCCTTTGTTTTTATTCTGATTATGTCATCAACGCTTTATGGAATTGTTGTTCTTTCTCTCATATAAAAAAAAAAAATCGAACCAATACTGCAAACAAGTGGCCAGGCACTGATGTGTTACACTAGTCAAAATCTCTTCAGCATTATGAATAATGTACTTGTTCACTAGAAATTTAAAGTTGAAATCCGTCTGCTTTTGATTCAGTAAGCTTTGTATGCTACAGTAAACAAAATCTCCTTCTCTCCGGAGATAATGAATGTGATTTGACTTCAATCGTCAGATCACTGCCCTCCCCGACGTTCAGTGTTTCTTCCTGTGCATTCAATCACCTCACGGCACCCGACAGCCAACATCAGCGAGAGATATTTCACCAGAGTAATGCAGTCAGCACAATCCCACTGGCTTCTGCTGACAGACTTTATCCAGCGAGACTGTGGCCATCAGAGATGAGAAAAGGTGCAAATGATAAACCCCTGATCTAATATGTGCAAACGGCTTCCCTGCCTACTCGCCACAGCACTGGGCTATTTTATGAGTAATGGGTTTATGTGGTGCATAACTGAATTATTCTTTCATATGACTCTCGCTTGAGGCTTCCAGAGCTTGCTTCGGTGCGGTCCTGTGGTTTTCCTTTCACGTAATTGCGCGCAGATAAAAATCTTAGCGTTTGGAGGGTTTAATCACATTTATGGTCAGTTATTTACTCAACACAGTGTCTTGGTCACACGGGGCAGATGTCTGAATGAATCAAATGACATGAACCCTGGCAGAACATAAATGATTTGCTTAAATATATAAATGCACACTCTGCCAAATATCCTTGATTTAGCTGGAATTTTTAATCTCTAAAATCCTCATTAAGAAAAACGACTCTGCTTCTGGAGGCAAATGAGATTAATAACCCAGATCATTTATTCAGTGATAATGCATTAAAGCATTAAGTAAATCTGAGTGGCGCTTGACCGTAAAGAATGGGTGTTGAAGTGACTGCCAACGCATTGCTGTTGCTAATGGCTTATGAGCAACTATTGGCACACTGCTATGCGGGTTGCTTATAAGCTTTAACTGGTTGCTAAGTGGCTGCTAGGGTATTATGTGCAGTTTTGAGGCGGATACATGCTTCTTTGTGTTTGCTTATTCTATGAGCACATCTTTCCTCAACAAATGTAACAAATGTAGTCTTCAGAGCAGAAATAAATCAATGTTTTTCCACCAAATGTCCTGTTTCAGTAGATACAATTGAGTTGCAATATACCGACAAATGCACACTGCAAATTCACCAGTACAGGCAAAAAAACCAAACAAACACATTCTACATGGATTTGTAAACGTATCATGCATTACATGAAAGGAGTTAGGAGTCATCATGGGTATTTTAACCCTTGTTGGGGATGTTTTTATTCACCCTGAGGTGATTTTGAGTCTTAATTTAGCCACAACGTTCTCTGTGTTTCAGCAAATGGAATGGTTTTTGGTGGCAAATCTTATTTTGACACATATTTTGAGAAAATGCTTTGAACATTTTTTCGAAACCTCAACAATACACTCCGGGCAAACTGCTGACCCTTTCATTATGTTAGTGGCTGTTTCTGGCCCATTGAATTCCATTATAACAAATTTTTTTGATTGCAAAGCCATAACACAATATTATTATGTATTCTTGATTGTTGTTGGTTTTCCCTGTTCGGAAGAGGTAAAATTTACAAGGGTTAAATAGGTATGAATTCTCATGAATATCTATGTGTAGAGATCCACAATATATAAAGGGCCATATTGGTATCAGCTGAAAAAAATACTTATTTTGTGTGTTAACGGAGTCGGGTGACAAGAAAATTAATTTGTTGGCCTATTTATTGGTTATCAGCTATCAAATATGATGTGCAAAACAAACTCTGAAAATGTGCTTTGGTGTTTTATTATAACCTTATTGTGAATGTTTTCTTTACTTTTGGGTTTTACTATATATTTGAGTTTGGGGAGTTTAAATTATTTCCATGAATCAGTTTTAAGTGTCCAATTACACAATTCAGTTTAAAACTCTATTCAATTATTTACTTGCATGAATGAATGAATGAATGAATGAATGAATGAATGAATGAATGGATGGATGAATGGACAGACAGATGGACGCACTGACGGACGAATGAACGAGCAAATGAATGAATGAATGAATGCTTGCTTGTATCTTTAATATTTCAGCCCTTTATTTAGCCTTTGGGACAACAAGAAACGGCCAAGTAATCCATCATCATATATTTCCTGTAATACATACTGTAATTGCTCATTTGCATTAATGCTAATTTCATTTATGCCTTTTATGAACTATTATTAAAAATTACATCAAATTAATACTAATATTTATCTGCATGGGTGACACGGTGGCTCAGTGGTTAGCACTGTTGCCTCACAGCAAGAAGGTCACAGGTTCAAGTCCTGGCTGGGCCAGTTGGCATTTCTGTGTGGAGTTTGCATGTTCTCCCCGTGTATAACATGAGCTATAGGGGATTTGAATAAACTAAATTGGCTGTAGTGTATGAGTGTGTGAATGAGTGTGTATGGGTGTTTCCCAGTGCTGGGTTGCGGCTGGAAGGGCATCCGCTGTGTAAAACATACGCTGGATAAGTTGGCGGTTCGTTCCATTGTGGCGACCCCTGATGAATAATGGGACTAAGCCGAAAAAAAATGAATGAATGAATTTATCTGCATTATACACATTTTTAGGTATGAAGTATTAGGTTTGCGTAAAATGTTAATACCTGCTTTATTAGGCCTGATAACTTATAAATATCTCATAAAAATATTGTTATTTTGAGCTTTTAATAATAATAATAATAATAATTGTAATAAAAAATAATCATTATTATTAGGTCAGAATAACTTTTTTTTATTTGTTGTGAATGCAAATAGTGCTCATTTATGCAAATATTGAATTAATTTATTGATTGAACTTTTCTGAACATTTTTATTGTGTTGCAGAGGCCATCACTTTATGCTCTAAACAACATGTTTATTTTATATTTAGAAGAAAAACAAAGTAAAAATGCCTTTTAACTCAAGCACACAAATATAAAACCTGACTAGTAGAAGCAAAAACAACTAACAAAGATATATTAACACTTGCTTTAGCGGCCATCACTAAAAATCTTCAACCATATACACAAAACATCAATCTCAAAGCTTATGTATCATGCTTCAAATGTGTTATGCCAAAAACCTAATGACAAAATAGTAGCACCACCTACACATGTTAGTCACACGACTCGCACACAAGCTCGAAATACCACACTAATCCTCCATATTCATACAACACGCATGCAAACACAAGCCCGCACTCCCACAAGACTACCAGAATAACATCAAAAACACCAAACAGGAACCCAAAAAGGATCGCATTTCCACACAGGCCCGTGACGGAAATGGTTGCGAGCAGAAGAAAGGGAGATTTAAGACCAGATAAGACACATCAAGTGTCCTAAAAGGCCTGACAATTGCCAGAGAAGCTGTAACTTTAACCAGCCCGTCTGTTAGTTTAGGCTGTTGTTGGACTTTCCGTGCGAGTGTAACTTAGACAGCGAAACACAAGCTGCCTTTCCCAAAGCTGACAGACGCTTTCTTACTCAAAGCTTAACAACAACAACAACAACAACAACAACAACAACATCAACAACAGCGACTACGAAACCGCACGGCCTGCGCAGCGCATGATAAGCGTCGAGCTTTAATTTGGTTTATATGAGCAAAACATGTCACGAAAGGCAGCGCTTTCAACTATGCGCCTTCAAAACGGAGCAATTAAAGATTTAAAATGGGTTATGTAAGGAAATCTACTTGCTAGGTAAAACCAATTATGGTAATGGACGACCTGCAACACTATACTCAAGGGTGCTTCACCTTCAAGCATCCAATATTCCAGCCGAGAGCTGGAGTGGGTAGTTATGGAAAAATGCTGAATTTGACAACAGAGGGGAAGGTGCGCGTGTAATGGCCTGGTTAGTACAGCTAAGGGTCGCACCAGATAACCTTCGACAAGACTGAGAGCGACAAGAGTGACGGAACTCGCTTAACCACGACTGGGCACAGGTGGTGAATGAGGAGGGAGATCATTATAAAAATGATCAATGAGCACAATAAAACAATAATAATTGTAGATTTCATGCCTGTCAAATAATTCAGATTTTTAGTGAAATGTTTTGCTATTTGATTTTTGAGCACTGAATTTCTTGAATGACAATTTTAAAGGTATTGCATTTTTAAAATAACATAATTCTTTTTATTACATTTTTATTTTTACATTTTCAGAATTTCAACTTAACACATTTTCATTTTCTTACGCTGGTAGCTATACTATTATATTATGGCAATTTAAATCCCTGGTACAATTTAAGATTTTAAAATCTTTTAATGATGAGAAATATTTAGAATTAACATTGACTTAACATATTTTTCCTTTTTTAAATATTTTCTTAAATTTTTTTGCAAAAACTCCACTAGAATCTATATGTTTATATTGTTGCTGCATACCTATACAATTATATTATCGCAATTTTTAATCAAAGCACATTTTAATCGTATATGTAATGACAAATATAGTTTGTTTAGCTGAAGATGTGTTTAATTAATTGTTTTCAGTATTTAGTTTTCATCTTGAAATTCACATTTTTTACATTTCTATGATGACCATTTATCATGGTAGTTTTTGAACAAGTTGTTTTAAAAAGGTTTTATAATAGCAAGTTTAATAGCAAAAGCAGCATTGAAAAGTGTATTCATCTACATGAAATCAATTCACGGAATCCCGGTGACTCAGGGGTTAGCACAGTGGCCTCACAGCAAGAAGGTTGCTGGTTCAAGTCCCGGCTGGGTCAGTTGGCATTTCTGTGTGGAGTTTGCATGTTCTTCCCGTGTGAGTTGTGAGTTTCCTCCGGGTGCTCCGGTTTCCCCCACAGTCCAAAGACATGCACTATAGGTGAATTGGGTAAACAAAATTGCCCGTAGTGTGTGAAAGAGAGCGTGTATGGGTGTTTCCCAGCACTGTGTTGCGGCTGCAAGGGCATTCGCTGCGTAAAACATATACTGGAATAGTTGCCGGTTCATTCCGCTGTGGTGACCCCTGATAAATAAGGGACTAAGCCGGAGAAAAATAAATGAATGAATGAAATCAGTAGCTCGACTGAATGATTCGCTTGCAAATATCCATGTGGCCCTTTTCGTTCATTAAAATGTTGAATTATATGTTTATGTATCTAAGATATAATGTAGGTAAATATTATTTTACCTACATGGTAATAAATGTCTTGATAGTTTTTAATGTATTCTAAATATATTTATTAATATTAATGAATCCATTTGATAATCCATTTGTAATTTTTATTAATCAGTTCAATGGTTCTTGAGATTAAAAAAAAAGATTTTTATGTATTTTAATAGCCAAACACAAGAATTGAAGCAAATAAAACATTTAAACATTTAAAGCATAGAGTCCCAAAATCAGTCATTATAAACTGCAAATAAATAAAACAAATTCCTTGCAAAATCCTGGCGGGACAAATGAATAGTGTCATTTATTATTTATTTATTATCTAAAGTTTATTGATTTATTCTAAAGGCTATTGTTTTAGAAATTATGTTGATCCTTCTTTGCTGTATTACAGTTGGGATTACATATAGCTTTACTCTTTTATACTTTATTATTTATTTGTACATGTTTTAGACTTTGCAGTAAGAAACATATAGTTTGTTTAATAACTGTTCATTGAAAGCTTATTTTAGAAACCAGAAATAGTTCTATGACATTACTCCTAAAGCTCTGATCTGGAATGTATATTTTAAAGAATGCATAACTATATACAGTTATTTATTTGACGACGAGTGCATATAATTTCCCCCTTAAATCTATGAATGCGATATAAAACTCCAGCGTTTGTATTTGTAGCAGCAGCTCCATCAGCTCCTCTAACACAGTGTCAGTCAGTCCTGTGAGATTCAGAGCTCCCCCTGAATGATGGATGCAAGGCTGACTTTGGCAGAGTGAGTGGATTAATGAAAAGCGCAATAAAAAATGGGCTAAACTGATCAGCGCAGCACAAGGTCGAGGCTCTTCTGAAGCAGCCATGGAAAAAGATTTTACTTTTATTCACCTGCAAGATCTAAATTGTTGATATCAACAAGGTTCAGTAGTTACACTACTAACAATGACTTATTCGTATCAATAATGGCATCACTGATGAAAAAAGCATTCTTGGTATAAAGAATTGTATTTTCACAAGTTAAGTGTCAGATTCACTATTAAGAAATCAATTCTTGATAGCAAATGAAAACTGAATTTGAATGGCAGCCTAGTGTCATTTAACTATGGTAAAAATACTATTCATGGTATCAAGAATGACCATTTTTAGTAGACATCATGTAGGCAAAAAAACAACAACAGTTTTTTTCATGCACCTTTAAATTGGGTCATTTTTGGCTTTTCACTCTCATACAGCATACACGTGTTCATACACCCATAATGCACTTTTAAATGTTTCTACTGTTGCACTTTATCAATTTTTGTTTGTAGAATTAATTTAAAATACAAATTAGTAAGGCCATTTTCTCAAAAATGTTTTATAAAAACCTATTGTTATTTATAATGTTAAATAATAGCAGGTTTAATAGCAAAAGGCAGCATCGGAAAGTGTATTCATCTTCATGAAATCACTTCACGGGTTCAGTTCAGTCAATAGCTCAACTGAATGATTGGCTATTTAATTTTTGTTTGTAGATTTAATTTACAATATGCATTTTATGGCTTTTTTTCTCAAAAAGAGGTGTTCTTTTAGCACCATTGTCAAACAATTCTGAAGGTTCTCATCAGTGAGGTACATTAGAGTTCTATGTTAGATCTAAATAACATTTATTGCATTACTTTCAAATTATGTGTGTGTTTCATGATGGTGTTTAGCAATGACACTGAGTGTCTTCTAGTGTGTTTCTCTGCTTGTGGGAAAAGTTGTTTGTGATGAGAACTGGTTCATCGCATGATTTTCTTATCATGCTTTTAGTTGTGCTTTTTTGTCTGTGTAACAAAGCTATGATGTGTAGATGTTGACTTTGGTGTTTTACCAGTGGTGGAAAGAGTACTGGAAAATCCTACTCAAGTAAAAGTACCATTACTTACCCAAAGATGTAATGCTAGTAGAGTAAAAGTATCTATTGTAAATATTGGAGCCAATATTTAAAAGAAAAAAATAGCCCTTTTAAAAGTACTCAAGGGTAGTGAGTATTACACTGTGAAAGGTTGATGCGTTTACATGCAATTTGTGCATGTGTGTGAAAACGTAACATTCTGTAGTGCATGTAATTGTTGTTTAAGGCCATTTGGCGATTTCAGTAATTATACAGTGGGCATCCATCATCTTCTCATCAGAGACATGCAGCCTAAATGGTCTCTCAGTCATTGTATGTAACGATTGTGTGTGTTCTGTGCCTTGAGGTTGTTCTGAATGATGCGATTTGATTGGATGGGAGTCACAGGACTGATTATTCTACTTTAGCCAATCACCACAGAAAAAAAATAAAGTACAATCCCTGAGAAAACCTACTCAATTACAGTCATTTGAGTATTTGTAATTTTTTACTTCACACAACTCCGTACTACACTATAAATGAATGAAATACGGTAGTTTACTGTCAAATTTTGAAATGTCTTTATACAGTTTCTATACTGTCTATACTGTTTCTATACTGCCAACCACAGCTGCCGTTTTAATTTCACTGTAAAATTTTCAGATTTTTCTTTACTGTGTTGATATAAAGCATTTCAAATCCTGTGAAGGAATAAGTCAAAACGACTTGCCACCCACAGACCCGATCCCTCGTCAAAAGCGCAGACAACAGGATCATCCATTAAACACGTGTTGGTTCAGGGGGCTCATGATCCTGCGCTCCTGTTGACATTTCGCCTTGACAAAAGGTCGTCTGTTTTGTGTTCTCCGTCTGTCTAGTAGCAGCAGGGCTTGGTTACTGGTTCCAGAAGAGCTCAATATAACTAATGGAGCATGGCTCAATATTTAATCTGTGTAATGTAGAGAATGGGAGCATATATCTTGTGGCTAAGAAAAGAAATCGCTCAATCTCATTAGAGAATTAGGTAGAGAGGGTGAAGCCCAATTACAAATTAATGCAATGGTTAATTTATGATATCAAAGTGGGTCCTAAGAGGGCACTTTGCTGAGTAAATCCTCAGTTGTGGGTTTGCTTTTAGCTTTCAGGTTTATTTGAAGATGGAGTTTGTGTAATTGAGTGCCGTCTGGAAACGATGACAGCTGTTGTGTTATTAACTTAACGCTAAACTACTTGAACTATTCTGTAGCGATTCAGAATATTGGAACATAATGCAGAATATAGGAAATAAAATAATACCAATAAATAAATAAATTCACTAATAAATAAATAAATAAATTTACTAATAAATAAATTAATTAATTCACTAATAAATAAATAAATAAATTCACTGGTTGTTTTAAGTTAATTTGAAAGTTAAAAAAGTACAATTTCTTCTTATTCCTTTTAAAGTAAATTGATTTGATTGATTGACTGACTGATTGATTGGTTGATTGATTTAGTGTGTGCACAAATATCTTCATATGACAATTATTACAGGAATGTTTTGTGAAGAATTCAATACGCAAACATTTTCTCTGAACAGATTCTGTACTGAAATAAAATAATATAAGAAATAAAATAAAAATAAAATAATGGTATTTTTTGTTTTAAATAGTGTATATATAGAAAGAGTATATTTGTTTTATGTTAAATATGTATATACAAACATTTAAAATTACATTTATTAAAAATATACAATTTAGAAATATACAAAAATTAAATAAACCCTTCTACTCAACTTTGATTTAGGGTTAAAAAGTATAAAAATGAATGAAGCAATATGGAGAATGATGATAGTGCCAATGCATTTTATATGGTATACTTTTTTATTCAATACAATATATTTATGTAGTACATAATATTAATACATTTTACTAAAGCAAAGGTGAGTAGAGAGATTTATTTAATGTTTGTGCTAAATATTTATTAGAATGACATTCACTTTATAAATGTTTATGAATGTTTATAAATTATTAAGTTATAATACCTTTGGATTCTTCCTGAGCAAGTCAATTTTACAATTTAGTACAAACATCACATCAAGCAGCACATGAAATTTGACACAAAAACACTGAAATAGAAGTTTCTATAAAAAATATCCAAATGACTTTTTAATTACAACTTCTGTGCAGTATAGATGCTGTAGCATATTAAGTTAAACAATTAAATTAAATTAAATTAAATTGAGGGGTTGTCTAAAATCATTTTCATGTATAAAAGGTTCCAGCTTTCATCTCATATCTATAGAGTAATCCAGCTGAATGAAGACTGAGGGGTCAGCGGTGAGGATGTTACGTGACACTCAGCAGTCGTCTCAGATACAGTCAGCCAGAGCACATCCTCTACAGTACATTAACCCTGCTCACGTGCTCTTCATCTGTCCAACCTATACATCACTGTAAACCTGAAAACCCTCATAGACTGCGTTTACATGCATGTTCATAACCCGATTATACTTAATAAGCTGACACATGGTCATGTAAAGCAGTTTTCAGCTTAAGCATAAACAGCTAGATTTGCCCTGCATGTAATTGTATTAGCCTGCTTTCTGTCAGTTTATGAAAGTAAACTAAAATATGTGATACTTGACAAAAAATTCAACCTTACCTTGGATTTAAAGGGGTTAGTTCACACAAAAATGTATTTACTTTCCCTTAAACCTTTATATGTCTCTTTATTCTGTTTCAAAAGAAAATATTTTGAAAAATGCTGGTTTGCTGGGAACCATTGACTTCCATAGTAAAATAAAAAATACTAATGGGTCCTAGAAGCCAGCATTTTTCAAAACATCTTCTTTTGAACAGATGAAAAAAAAATCTCAAATAGGTTTTGAACAAGTGAAGGATGATCGCATAAAGATTACATTTTTGGGTGAACTATCCAGACAGAGAAAATATTTTCACATAAAGTGAGAAGGGAAATATATATACAAATTTGTCAAATAAACTTGCTACAATCAAAAATATTTTTTTAATATAATTTATTTAACAAGACAACCGACCAATACTCATATAGAAAGTTAGATGCACAAATTAATATATTTTGGCTTCAATACCACCAAACAAATAGATTTACTGCTGAAGTCTTGTAACAGGGTTTGCTTTCATTGGCAGGTTATTAGTTTGCATATAAACTGGGACAACGGGTTATTTCAATTAGCTGATTTTTATGAATGTTCAGTGTGCATTTAAACATGCTCATATATCATGGACAAACTGAAGGTTGCTGGTAATGAAATGCTTCTATTTTGTATCAATATGGCAAAGGTGTGCCTGTATTTCTAATGGTCTGGTCCCTTCAGAGAGGCACATTTTCTGGGAAAGCACTGCCATGATTGATGTCCCTCAGAGACTTGTGGGCCCCTAAATATTACAGAGAGCGCAACTGGCTCATGAATACACGGCGTTATAATTCAACAGTGTGAAAAGTAATAAAACTGCTCAGGCATTTATGGCTGCAAGCCTGGGCTCCTAATGGCTTTTTGGAGGGGCTAAAAAAAATTTGCATGCATATTACAAAATACTGATTTCGTTTCATGTGTACGGAGATATGTACATATATACACCCATGTTTGTTTATATATATATATATATATACACTGTGACAACTTGATGTGCAAGATTGAATTTCTAAAGCATATAAATAGCATTAATGTATGTTTGTTTGTAGCCAGAGCAGAATTATTATTGTATTAAAGGAACGGTATCAATCAGAAATTGCATTGTTTATGTCGTTACAATCAGATTTTTTTCATCTGATATACATTTATGCATTTGGAAGATACTATTAGGATAAAATTTCCATTTCTTTATTTGGAGTTGACCCTATAATTTTATTGTTAAAGCCACCATGTGTTAAAGGAACACTCCCCTAGAGTTAAACAGTTGAATTTTTCTCATTTTGATTTCATTCAGTCAATTTCAGGCACAAAGATATTAAGCAGCGCCTGACACAGTCCCCAGATAGGTACTTAGGTGACAGCGCTGTGAATTATCATTGCGCCTGCTGCAGCCATAGTCCGGCAGCAAAGTTCCCTGATTTTTACGCCGGAATGAGAGCAAATTTCCACGCCATATCAGCCTAGAGAAGAGCAACTTTTAATTTTCCATCTGTCTTTGCACAAGCTTTATAGAGGAAAATTATCTAGACTTTTAAAAAATGAGATGCTAATGGTCTAATATGATTCAATGATCTATGCTAAGCTAAGCTAAAAATGCTCCATGCAGGGAGATGCTGAGATCAGCTGAATGGATTCAAAAATGGTAAAACTCAACTGTTTAACTTTAGGTGACATGTTTCCTAAAAAGTGGAGTGTTCCTTTAAAGCATCAAACATTTTGTTGTGTTCTTTGTGCCTGAATGCTTTGAAATCAATATTGTTTGCACAGTAATAGGCCTTAAAAGCATGTGCAAATAAATCAAATTCTCTTTATTATTGTTTGCAATCAATCAGCAAATCACAAGCATTCTGAATTCCCTATTTAGCAAAGATCACCCACTGAACAAATGTGACTATTGCAGATATGCACATTATCATCTCAATGCTGCAATTATATATTAAGCAGCCCTAGACCTCATACTTTCATTTTAAAATGATCCTATATAAAGAGATTTGAAGAAAACATTATATTCAAGCTTTCTCTAACTGAAGAAGGCTAAGTACTGTACAGAAGTTTGTTTTATTAAAATATATATCTTATACAATAAAGGTATGAGTCGAATCAATCGCTTCTTTAAATCTCTATAACATATTTGCAACAAAACTGTCCCACTGCATGTTAACAGTAAAAACACGTTTCTTTACAGGATGTATTGCATTGTGAATATTGTACAGTTCACAATAGTAAGCTACTTTACTTTCTGTTCTTCAGCCATTGCCAGAAACCAAAATCTTGTAATATGGATTATGGATATTGTAACGTAAACTGGCATGAATCCTTGCAAACGTCAGACTTTATCACCGTCCATAAAAATGGCCACCACAATCCTCAACATATTCTCAACCGTGCCAGTCTACATGATGACGAATCACACACCTTTTATATAAAGACTTGTGCCAGACAGCCTTCAGATACATGCTGCACACTTACTCTTCTGATTATGAAACTCATATCGCATGCATTTCACTTGCATACACATAAAAAATGATTGTTTTCGTTTCATTTAGATCCTGATCTAAATTCACTCTATAGCATGCCAACAATCTCACTGAGAAAAAAACACAAGGCCTAAAGAGTATGAGTAAATAATGACAGAATTGTCATTAATGTGGACAATTTCTTAGTTAACACTGTTCTATAAGATCCTACACAAATCTCATCTAGTGAGTCAACTTTCTACAACCAGCAATCTCTTCATCAATGCCACAGAGGTCATCAGCCTCCAAAATGTTGTACCATCTAATTTAGATTGTGTGATGTTGCTGTCAGATTGCATGTTTTCTCACTCCTCTGCCATGCCAACAACACTTAATTGCCTGCACCTCAATGGCCACACTGAAGAAATCTCACCGTGGCTCTTTGACATCTCTGCTGGATGGCTGTTCATCACCTGCAGTCTTGGCAAGGCCGACTACCTAAATTCTAACTTTTTCGATCCCTGTTGAAGGTCAATGTTTTTCCTACTTCTCGTTCTGTCTCACAGCGCATCAAAAACCTTGGAGTCATGCTGGATTGCACCGCAGAAACTGCCTGATTGAGCAGCTTTACAAGTCTGATTCATCCCGTCGTTCATAAGGCATTCTCCAGCTTTAGTCATCGTCAACTGCATTACAGAAAATGACTCCCTTTTTGCTTTGACTTTACCAGCAATGTGACCTTTTACAGAAATAATTCACTCCGAAACAAAATTCGGTTCCAAACATGAAAGACTTTCTTGCCTCTATGAAAGACAAAAGGAGGTATTTTGAAAAATGCCCACGCTGTTAACAAATGTTATTAGGGTATAGGCGATTTCAGAGAGGCTAGCAGTTGCTAAAGCTAAAGATCCTACATGCCCTGAATAATCTCGGTCCAACTAGACACAGACCTCAGACTAAAAGTGACCATAACTTCCTGTATTATTCACCAGAGAGAAAACATTACATTTCAGCACATAATATTACAGTAGTACCATAAGAGTGAGGGCGCGTGTCCACCAAAGCTTTTTATTCAGAGGCACATTTTTCTGTTGTTTTCAATAAGTGCAATGAGAATGTTCAGAATGCAGCGTGATGAGATACTGTGAGCCCGCCGTTTTTTAAATGCGCTGGCAGTTGGTGAATGTTTAACTTAATAAGATTACAGAGTTTACAGAGACTTTGGTTAGACTGCAGAAGAGCTCTCAAGAGTTTAGCTGGAAGAGTGCAGACATTGTCAGTCTGCATAGTGGGAATGCGCTGATGACGTGACATGTTTGAGCAAACAGGTACACAAACTTAATGTGTGCTGTGCAGATGTAAAGAAACTTTCAGTCGACATAGCAAAACCTACCCTGCATTTAAGCTTATAAAGGCCGGGACACAGCAAACCGACAGTCACCTCTTATATGTATGTTAATGGTACATTTTGGAGTTTATGCATAAAGGAGCAGTATGAACATTCTTCAAAGCACCCTCTTTGATGTTATACAGAATAAAAACACAGGGTTAAATTATAGGAAGGTGTGCATATAATGATGAAATGTTTATGATGCTACTTTTAGCAGTCATTTGTAAAAGAGCAGTGTGAACATTCTTCAAAATATCTTGTTTTTAATATGTTCTGCATAATAAAAATGTCATACAGGTTTGTAATTTGTAGGTGATCTGACAGAAACTATATGCACGTTTGTGGTACTTTTAGAAGTTATAGAGTAAAAGAGCAGCGTGAACATTCTTCTTAATATCATGTGTTATGTTTTACAGAATAAAAAAGTCATAATAGATCGGAACTGTATGAAGGAGTGTGATAATTTCTTTGTGGTCACTAACTGAACTCCTATGCCTCTATACAAGTGACTCTAGGGGGAATAAAACTACTAATCTCATTTCCCCATCAATTTGACCAAACACACACACACACACACACACACACACACACACACACACAC
>CAIGQW010005633.1:3780545-3801349 GCA_903798125.1 Danio choprae | reverse complement strand
GACAAATTGATAATGTTGGCTATTTTCATTACCAATTATTATTATTTTCATTCATTATTTGCTTAAAAACTGGACTAAATCAAATCACTTTACCATTGCAGAAAAAACAATGCGATAAAAAAGTCAGTATAAATGATATGTGATAGTCACAATCATTTTGCAATAAACAGGACACACCAATGCATGGGGAAAAAAGCTGTATTATTTGCTCAAATTTCAAACTTCTGAAAATGCTGAGACTTCAGTTCATTTAACAAAACTGTACAACAACATCTTTTATATACTCTGATATTAAGGAAACTTAGGCCTAAGAAGAGAAAAGCGGCATCATCTGCGGATGAGTTCTCAGTGTCTGACGAGGAGGAAGAGATTGTGGTGAAGACGAAACGAAGGCCGATGCACAGCAGAACAACAAGATCTACCTCACAGCAAGCTCTACCAGCACACCAGAAGGCCTCAAAGATGGTAAAAACATCCACTTTCTAGACTCACAGCGTGACAATTTTGGATGTACTCCAGCCTTGATATTTAGCTGCATGGCAATAATCATCTCATTGACGTTTTAGGTGACCGACAGCGCACACCCCTCGCCCCTGAAGTCGTCCGGGATGGCAGGTACAGATGAGCAGATTTACTCCATCAATCTGAACACCTCCCATGATAAAAGCTCATTGATCGCTTGGATGGCTTCAGTATTGCTGAATCCAGCTGAGTCTGAGGTGAAGATGCATTTGCCGCATTGATTCGCGTGTGGCTGAGCCATGTTGACATGCTCTCCGTTTCAGCTGCTGATTCGGTTCAGAAAAGGAGGGGACAGCAGATGTGCGGTTCTTCCCAGGAGAGCGACAGCAGAAAGGGGGAACGAGTTTCTGCGGTGAGTTCAGACACGGCCATTGGATTATCGTGGGACATTGCCTCTAAGATCCCCCTTCAATACTGACAGCAATGCATTTTATGGTGCTGAAAATCCACTGAGGCTAAATTGAAAAGAGTGTCCCGATCAAGGACACTAGTGGTGTGTCTTTCTATCTGGGATTTCAACTGCCAGGTTACACATAATCCCCTTTCTAGATGATTTATTAGTCTGTTTGACATTAGGGAGAGTGTGTGTGTCTGTGCTAGGCTTAAAAGGATATTTCACTCCAAAAATGAAAATTCTGTCGTCATTTGCTCACCCTTTGCTTGTTTTTAAACCTTTATGAGTTTTTTTTCTTCTTCTGTTGAACAGAAAAGAAGATATTTTGACAAAAGCTGGAAACCATTGACCTCCATAGTATTTGTTTGTCCTACTACGAAAGTCAATGGTTTCAGTTTTCTTCAAAATATCTTCTTTTGTGTTCAACAGAAAAAAGAAACTCATAAAAGTTTGAAACCACACGAGGGAGAGCAAATAGTGAGAAAATGTTGATTTTGCACAGCGATGGTTTGTTTTGCTCTTAAGGGTAAAGGGAAGTTTGAAATACATGCTGCATACTGCAAATAAACATTTAATATGCAAATATGTTCTGCAATTTTTCCTCTCAACATCAAAATAAGTGCACAAAAAAGGACAGAGGTGAGAAATCAGCAGTAAAGAAAGCACCTGTTGCTTGACAAGTAATATCATGTTTATTTACATCACTTTATACAATAAGTTGGTTTAATGAAAGCAATTTTGCTGTATTATACATGAAAAATGGCATCAGCTTTCAATTAGATATTCGCTGAACATCTAACCTTAGCAATCTGAACAGAGGAAATTAATTAGAAGTGTTAATATCAAAGAAAACTGGGCCTCAACTTCTGATTCCCTCGAAAAAATAGTTTTTTCTTTAGCTTTTGGATTATTGCAAAAAAAAGTATGTGACAAATGTAGGATTTAAATGAACTACAACTCATATACAGATCATTTAAAGCAGGGGTGTCCAAACTCAGTCCTGGAGGGCCGGTGTCCTGCTGAGTTTAGCTCCAACTTGCTTCAACACACCTGCCAGGAAGTTTCTAGTATATCTAGCAATAGCTTGATTAGCTGGTTCAGGTGTGTTTGATTAGGGTTGGAGCTAAACTCTCCAGGACACTGGCCCTCCAGGACGAGTTTGGATACCCCTGACTTAAAGGGATAGTTCTCTCAAAAAATCTAAATTCTGCCATCATTTACTCATCCTCCACTTGTCCCAAACCGGTTTGAGTTTCTTTCTGTTGTTGAACACAAAAGTAGATATATTATAAAATGTTGGAAGAAACACTTATTGACTTCCATAGCCTTTTTTGTATTCCTATTATAGATGTCAGTGGCTTCCAGCATTTTTGGGTGAACTATCCCTTTAAAGCTTCTTTTAAAACATTTTAAAAATAAAATTGACTTTACTGACCTTATGGCCGGCTTTTTACTAAAAGAAATTGTGAATGATGGAACCAAAAGTGGTAAAATGATGTTTAGGTTTTGTCCTCCAGCCATGCGTCACCCCTGCAGCACAGCTCTCTGCTCAGGGATGTGGGTCACACTGGTGTTTTATGTCTCATTAGGCTGATGATTCAGAGGAGGAGGGACTGAGATCTAAAGATCAGGAACGTATGCTGAGAAAACTCCAGAGGAAGTTCCCACATCTGAACAAGAATGTGAGCGATTGCTGGCTGAAGCCGGATACTGTTCTATGCAAATCTAATATTTGTATGAACTTAAGTCCCAATGCTGTGTGTGTGTGTGTGTTTTTTTACAGGAACTCAGGGATGTGCTTCAGGAGCACGACTGGCTTATTGACGATGCCTTGGAAACACTACGAATGTTCTCCGACCTTGGTAAGCTTTGATTGATTGTGTACAACATTATAAGGGTCATGACATGATAAAAAAATTTCCTATGATATTTTGACACATATGTGGTCAATATATTTATAAAACATAATGCCATTTTTAGACCTGAAAGATTCATTCTAACTGCAAATATAGCATTTGTTAAAACTAAACTGCCAAAATAAATTTAGATTTTTGCATTTGACTGCCTCTGAAACCATACTTTAAAGGGTTAGTATACCAAAAAATCTAAATTACCTCATGATTTTCTCTCCCTTATGTCTTTATATCTTTATAAATATACAAATCTATTAGTTTCTTCTGTTTAATACAAAAGAAGATATTTTGAAGAATGCTGGTGGCTGGGACATTTTTCTAAATATATTTTTTTGTGTTCAACAGAAGAAAGAAACCGTTTTAAACTAGCAGTTTATAATAAGAGAGTTTTTATTTTTGGGTGAACTATCCCTTTAATGCATATTTTATCTGATCAGTCTAGAATCTACTGAGCAGAAGTGATGTATGAAGCTTTTGAGTCGAGTAGAAAGGCTGTAAAATCACATCAGGCACTTTAAATGTACTTCTAATGTAGATAGAATAATGTTTAAAATGTCAGGGAGAATCAAAAGACCTAGTGCACTGACTTCCACAGGACTGCGGCACAATCAAATAAATGGTTTCATCTTAATGGAGTTCCAGATGACATCAGATTTTTGTGAGCATTCGACTGCAGACTGTATACAAACAAGGGCACAGAAACCTTTTTGTTAAAAAAATGAAAGCGCAAACCACTTTGTATTTATTCATTCATTTTCATTTCGGCTTAGTCCCTTTATTAATCTGGGGTCGCCACAGCGGAATGAACCGCCAACTTATCCAGCTTATGTTTTACACAGCGGATGCCCTTCCAGCTGCAACCCATCTCTGGGAAACATCCACACACTCTCATGCACACACATACACTACGGACAATTTAGCTTACCCAATTCACCTATACCGCATGTCTTTGGACTTGTGGGGGAAACCGGAGCACCCGGAGGAAACCCACGCCAACACAGGGAGAACATGCAAACTCCACACAGAAACGCCAACTGGCGAGGCTCGAACCAGCGACCAGCGACCTTCTTGCTGTGAGGCGAACGTGCTACCCACTGCGCCACTGTGAGGCCCCACTTTGTATTTAAACTACTCATTTTTTAATAAATGCTTTTTTTGTAATTTGATTGACACTTTAAATTATGAAACTTGCAAGATGTTTTACTGGTACAAAGATCTCTTATATGTCAAAGGATCAAGGCAGATTTGATTTCTCATGTCATGACCCCTTTAGTATTATATGTGAACCTCAAGAAATATATTTAAATAATAAAAAACACCCATGACATGACCCTTAAAAGTGCACTAGATGCACATCTGAGCATGCCTACTTCATATTGCATGTCAAAAGCAGTATGTCAGGTATAGTCACTAATGGACACTTTACTATCCCATGAGGCCATGGTACATGGTCTTCATCGTTAGAAATGGCAAAGAATCATTCATCCATAATTTACTAAATATTTATTTAAACTTCAATCTAAACAGTGAGCTTAACAATCTAAACAAAAACTAATACTAAAACTATTGGTCAAAAACAAATTGTTATCTGAAGTAAAATAAAGAACTTCAGTACCTGTAGAAGTATAGATGTGCATACTTATAAAACATCTCTAGGCATGTTTATTTGAATGTGAAGACGTTTGTTTTCATTTTTACTTTTATTTTGTTTAAGTTGCATTTGTATGATTTTGGTTGTAGTGTTTGTTCAAAGAATTATTTTATTTTTATTACTAAGAGATTTGCACTAGAGTAAATGTTAGCTGTGCAAACACTAAACTTTGCATTGGTCGACTCCGTTAACTTCTGCTAGACTATAATTACTAAAACTAAACTCAAACAAAATATATAAAAACCAAAAAGAAATGTGTTCACAAAATACAATTTAAACTAAAACGATCAAATCCAATAAAGAAATGAACTAAACCTACATTTTAATTTACAGCTAATTTAAAAGAAATATTGAAATAAAAACTAATTTTAAAAATGCTAAATCATAATAACCTTTGCTTTGACCCCATTTTGATCGGTATTTTGAATGTAGCATGAAAGAAAGAAAAAAATACATTACATTCTTAAAGGGATATTTCACCCTAAAATGAAAATTTCCTCATTATTTACTCACACCCAAGTGGTTCTAAACTTTTTTCTGTTGAACACAAAAGAAGATATTCTGAAGAATGTTGAAAAGAAGCAGCCACTGACATCCATAATAGGAAGGTTTTTATTTTTCGTCAGCATATCTTCCTTTGTGCTCCACAGAAGATTTGGATGATGAGTAAGTGATGGCAGATGGCCATTTAAAACACGAAAGCAGATGAAAACAAGAATGTTTCAGAAATGCTCTAACATTTACATAATTTCTGTACATATAGTGGTTGAGTCTGAAGATGACGACTCTCAAACTTCCACTCCTGCCAAACACACCAGACGGGTTGCAGAGACCCGCCAACAAGCTCAGGTTACCCAACTTTCCAGCCCACCCAAACCAAAACCCAGCAGACCTCTGGACAGGACCAGAACATCTCAGAGGATCGCAAAGCAGCCCGAATTGGCCAAATACACATATGTGAGCTCAGAAGAGGAGTGCAGTGACTCTGAGGCCTCTTTAGTCAACGGTTTACTGGACTCTGACTCTGACCAATCAGAGGAGACTCTATCCAAACTCAAAACCGAGATCCTCTGCTTCTTTCAGTCCGCGTCTGTGGATGAGCTCACACTCATTGCAGGATGCTCTTTAAAGAAGGCGCAGAAAATCACTGAGCTGAGACCCTTTAAAACGTGGAAAGACCTGGTGAGAACTGTGCAAAAATGCTTTATAAATGCAGTTGAAGTCAGAATTATTAGCCCTAATATAAGAATAACTCATTTCTAATAATTGATTTTCATTATCCTTGCCATGATGACAGTACATAATACTTTACTAGATATTTTTCAGCGTAAAGTGCAATTTAAAGACTTAACTAGGTTAACTGGGCAAGTTAGGGTAATTAGGCAAGTCATTATAAACAGTGGTTTGTTCTGTAGACTATCGGAAAAAAAAATTGGGTGCGCTAATAATATTGACCTTAAAATGTAAAAGTTTTTAACTGCTTTGACTGCTTTTATTCTAGTTAAAATAAAACAAATAAGACTTTCTTCAGAAGAAAAAATATTATAGGAAATACTGTGAAAAATGTCCTTGCACTGTTAAACATAATTTGGGAAATATTTAAAAAGGAAACAAAAATTCACAGGAGGGCTAATAATTATGACTTCAACTGTACGTATACAATACTGTGCAATATTTCATATTGTATATATTTCTATCATTTACCACAAAAGTAGATATTTTGAAGAATGTTGTAGCCTTCCACAGTATTTTTTCCTACTATAGATTTTAATGGCTACCACTTTCAGATATTCTTCAAAACATCTGCTTTTGTGTTCAACAGAAAAAAGGTTTGGGAACACTTGAGGGTGAGTAAATTTGGAGCAAATGTTAAATTTTGGCTGAACTATCTCTGAACATTTAGGTTATGATCAAACAGCAGCACTTTCGCTCTTCTCTGTCTCAGGATGACGCCATGCGCAGAAGAAACGGTCTATCCGCTGAGCTGCTGGCAGGATGTCGGGAGGTTCTGAAGGAGAGGGAAGTTGTTAAAGGTCTCATGAGCAAGTGTGAGGAGATTTCAGTCAAACTGATCCAAGACGTCACGCAAGTAATGGACAAGGGCCCGGGCTCCATGACCCAGCCCGAGATCCTCTCTAGCACGTAAGATATTGCATCACAGCTTTTGAAACTGCTTTATGGAGTGATAGATTGTAAAATTTCTGTGGCCTAATCATTTTTTATGTGTTTTTCTAGATTCCAGTTGAAACCGTATCAGCTGATTGGACTGAATTGGCTGGTTTTGCTTCATCAGAACAAACTCAGTGGAATCCTGGCAGATGAGATGGTAATGGAATAACGGTCTAAATTAATAATATTGGAATCATTTTGGGAATCTCTTCTTACTATTGTGAACAGCCAGAAAAAAATCCATTTTCAAAATAAAATGTAAAGAATTATGAACAAATTCTGTAAAAACCTTCACATTTGTTGTATGTAAGTGCTGCAGAAGTGGTGATTTATGGCTCAATTCAGGAGAAAAAAAATGATAGTATAAATAAAAAAACAGCCTTTAAAAATATGCATCGAATTGTACAGACACAAATTGATAAAGTGCTATAAAGAAACACTTAAAGGGAAATTCACCCAACACTGAAGATTCTGTCATCATTTGCTCACCCTTTACTTATTTCAAACTTGTTTGACTTGTTGAACACAAAAGAAGATATTTTGAAGAAAGCTGTATCATTGACTACCATAGTATTTTGTTTCCTACTTTGGATGTCAATGGATACTGTATTCCAGTTTTCTTCAGAATATCTTCTTAAATGTTCAACAGAATAAAGAAACTCCACTTGAATAGTGAGTATATTATCATTTAGGGATGAACTATCTCTTTAAATTAATTTAATGAAGACTCTCAAAACAGATTTTCGGCTTAGTGTCTCACCCTAAGTGATATTATGAATACATCCTGAAGGTTAATTAAAACTTTTTTTATTTTAGGGTTTGGGAAAGACCATCCAGGCCATTTCATTCCTGGCTCACCTCTATCAGGAAGGGAACCTTGGGCCTCATCTGATCACTGTACCTGCTTCTACACTTGGTGAACAGAATCATTTCAATGAATGATTTTTTAAAACCACAAACACAAAACCACCTGAATCATCTTAATTTGTTGTGTCTTTGACAGATAATTGGGTGCGGGAACTGAATCTATGGTGCCCCAGTTTTAAAGTGCTGGTATATTATGGTAAAACCAAGCTTCTTTATTAGAAATGAATTATATATCAATTAAAAAAGATATTAATATCTATAATACATTTTTGGTTGCTGTTGTTTTGGTATGTTTGACTATTCAGTAAACTACTGGGGACATTTTTTTCCCAGTTGAAAAAGAAAATACATTTATTATAATGTTTTATATATAATTATTTGTAGAAATATAGGATTCGTATTGATATTATTATAAAAACATTAATAATGTAATCTATCAAAGAGACTGAACACACTCTAAACTCTAAAGGTACATGATTGGTCTAGCCAAAGCTGCTGTTATTGGTCTTGTTAGGATGCTAAAATTAGCTCGTCTGTGTTTACACATTTTGAAGGCAAACATAGCAGGCTTACTTTACATATAAGAATATTGGAAAAGGACATGTGACCTTTAATGTGAAATATAAAAGAAAATGCTGATATCAGTCTAACTGATCTATTCTGGTATAGGCTCTGCTGAGGATCGCAAGTACATGCGCTATGAGATCCTCAATCAAATAGTGGAGTACAACATCATCGTCTCCACGTGAGTATCTAAGTTCATGCACTCAGAAACACCCGTGGTTCTTGCTCTGAACCCTGAAAGAAAGAGTCGAGACATCATATCCTTCACAGACCACCTGCATGCAAATCTGAGAAGGGCACCAAACACGAGGTGCCAAGGGAAATATGTATCTTGTGAAATACGCCACACACACAGCCACAAGCCGTGAAGTCAGCATAGAAAAAAGCACCCATAATAATGATGAATTACTCAGCGTTTGAGTGAACGTGAAAAGGTCCAAGTAAAATGACCCTGTCCCATTCATTATTTATGGTAATGAAACATGGCTGTGCCTCTTGTCCTGCCCCTTAATACCTAAGCTCATTAAGATGGTCTCTTGTGCACAGTTACAACCTGGCCATTGGAAACAGCAGTGACCGCAGCCTGTTCTGCAAGCTCAAGCTGGAGTATGCAGTGTTCGACGAAGGCCACTTGCTGAAGAACATGAACTCGCTGCGCTACCGACACCTCATGGCCATCAATGTAAGATCACCATAAGCTGCGTAAATATTTGTCGTCCAGAGCAACGCGTCAGTGGTCATTAAGAATAAATGGCTTGAGCTCTATTACAGACACATGGTCTGGTTTTGTAAAAGCTGGGAGCGTGTGTTGCCCAGATGGGGTTAAACTGCCTTTGCCCTCTCGGCCACTCAGGTTTCTCCTCCATTTGTGTCCCCAGGCTAAATATCGTCTGCTGCTTACTGGAACCCCACTGCAGAACAACCTGCTGGAGCTCATGTCCCTGCTGAACTTCATCATGCCCAACATGTTCTCCAGCAGCACTTCACAGATCGCCAAGATGTTCTCCATGGTAGAGCCAGCATGCACATAAATATGTCCCAGCATATTAAATAAACAAAATGAATACTCTAACAAGCACTTAGTAACAAGAAGTTACATCTTAGCAAAAACGTAGAGAGCTAAAAGGCATCCAAGATACCCTAATAACATCATAGCAACCACTTAGCTTTGGCTTAGAAATTGGTCACACCTTAGATACATCCTAGCAATTAGGGATGCTCAAAATAACCGATTAATCGTTAACCGAAATGGTGCGTTTGTAGCCGATTAATGGTATCAGTTAAACGATTACAAGAATATTATTTTATATATTTGTAAAGTTTGGCTGCATAAGGGGCCGATCACAGCGAACGCGCCTTTTGCGTTGAGAGGCGCATCTTTTGAGTGGTTTACTAACGGCCGCGAGTGTTTTGCACGCTGCTTATGCGCCCTGCGCGCCTCGAGTTTATGCTGTTGCGCGCTGTGTGCTCGCAGCTGAAACGTGTTACGTCAGTCGCGTCTTTTTCATTCTTCAATCAAATGAAAGCGGAGTCAGCGTTTCCGTTGAGGTGACAGCAGTGTTTGTGTTGTCATGACTAGTGGTCGCTGTTTCAAGTTATCCAGAGCTGTATGACTACAAATCTTGAATATCACAATATTATTAAAAATAACAATTAAAACAGTATCAACAGCAACACTCGCACACAATAAGGGTCAGCTGATTCAGTCGTTTTCTAGTGACAAAAAAAGCTCATCGCGCTTCTTTTTTTTCAACAAAAAAGGAAGTGTGGTGCGCCTCGCGGAAAGGCGGTGTGACCCGCCCCTGATGTGCAACACACATTTGTTAACTCGCGGGACGGTAACACGTGCAAACACACTTGCCTACAACATGTTTGCAAAGAAGCAAAATGAAAGAAGAATATTGCAGTTTAACACAGACGAGTTGATGCCAAACCAGCGCTGATGCTGATCGCCTCTGTCCTGGATCTGCGTCATAAACAAAACAAATAGGCTATAGTTTTAATGATTTAGTGTGCAACCAACAAATCAATCTTTTTCCATTTGGAAAATTACAGTTATTAATAGTTCATGTATAATATACATTTTTTAAAATAGCCTATATAGCCTAATCTACGAATCAAACAAATCCAAAGATTTTCTTGATTTTTGCGTAATGATAACTTCGTACCAAACTGAGGCTTTCATTTTATAGCTTATAAAACATGTATGCAAATTAATGCAGTAGCATATGTAAACAACAAAATTGTTATATGCTATAGTAGCCTATACTTTACAAAAACTCAACATATGAGCCTTAAGGTTCATTGTCATTGTCTTTCATCACACGCAGCGCGCGCACACATGAACCGCGAGTGAGACGGAGGAAATAAGTCATAATCATAAGACATAATCTTTAAACTAATGACTTCTATTGAAAATGTTGACAGAGGATTTGTAATATAATTATGACAGCGGAGCATTCATTTAATGCATATTTTCCATGGAGCGATCGATTTGAGGTAGCCTGATATTTTTATTTGACGGAGGAAAAAAAAAACACGATTGGAAAAAACAGCCTATGCCGGTTCTTAAAAAGGATTCAGTGTTTTCGTTTTGTAATGTAAATTTGTCATTTAAGTGAAAAATATCTAGGGCAGAACTATTTATTTTATTCTTTTTATTTAGTTTATTCGGTTTTTCTATGCTGTTGGAAGCACTGTAGGTGCGTGAAGATGTTCTGTATGCTGCTGTTCGCATGTTAAAATAAATCAGTATTTTAAAATGCGATATTTAATGTGTCACACAAAATAGACAATTATAATTTTTTGTATTGAATAATAATTTTATATTAATCTGACCAGTTAACGGTTAATATTCGGTTAACGAGCGACGGATGTCGGTTGTCAAAATTAATCGAAATGAGCGTCCCTACTAGCAACCCTCTGACATTGCCATAGAAAACACTCAGAAGGCCTTGGTAACACTCTAAAAACCACTTAGTCATGTCTTGGAAAGCACCTACAACTGTTGCAATTCTCTAGCAACCACATAGCACCCAGAACCCCTTAGCAATGCACTAGCAACCACTTACATCAAGATCACATTTGCAGCAGCTTAACAACCACATTACATACCTTACCAGCCACCTACTAATGCACTAGAAAGCACACAGGACATCTTAGCAACCACCTGGCCATGCCCTTGAAAGCTAAAAAGCACACACAACAGTCTAGTAACACCTGGTCATGCCCTAGTACACTAGAAAGCACCCAGTACACTTTAGCAACACTCTAGTAACCAATGGTCATGCAATAGAATACAAGAAAGTACCCTGAATACCTTGGCAACACCCTAGTAACCATGTATTCATGCCCTAGAACACTAAAAAGCATCCATAACACCTTAGCAAGACTTTAGTAACCACTTAATCACACCCTACAACAATAGAAAGTACCCAGAACAGCTTAGCAACACCCTAGTAACCACCTAGCTGTGCCCTAGAAGGCTCACACAAAAACCTAGTAACCACCTGGCCATGCCTTGGAACACTAGGAAGCAAAGAGAACACCTTAGCAACACCTTAGTAATCACTTTGTCACACCTTAGAAAACCTAAAAAGCCCCCAGTACACCTAAGCAACTGCTTAGATATCACCTTGTCACACCCTAGAATGCTAGAAAGCATTCATAACGTCTTAACAACACCCTAGTAATCACCTCGAACACTAGAAAGATCCCAGAGCGCCTTAGCATCACCTTAGTAACTACCTGGTCATAGACATTAGCAAGCATCCAGAATACCCTAGAGTCAAGGCAGGCACAATATTGATTTTTCCTAAAGTTAAAATGTAGTTCCAGATATATCTGTTTCCCACAGAAATCGTCAGAGGAGCAGAGCAGCTTTGAGCGGGACAGGATCACCCATGCCAAGCTCATCATGAAACCCTTCATCCTCAGACGTGTGAAGAGCGAGGTGCATCTGCATACATAGTCTATAAGCGTTCTGCATAATGCATGCGCTCTCAGAATGCATGCCAATGTGAAAATCTGTTGGACAACATTTCAAATGCATTATTCAGTCTCATGAGCAGATGAGGCACTTTGCTTGTCATGTTGACCCTTGATGGCTCTGGGGCACTCGAGTGGTTCACTGACAGATAATGATGTGCCCGACAGGTCCTGAAGCAGCTGCCTGCCAAAGAGGAGCAGGTTGAATTTTGTGCCATGTCCGAGAGGCAGCAAGAACTCTACAGCGCTCTTCTCCACAAGCTGAAGCATTCCAGTAATGGGGAAAGTATGTATTTGAGGAAGGTGGTGTTATAAAAGGTACTGGTAAATATGACCCATTTAATAACCATGGATTTCTGCAGAACGCGAGCTGACCAATGTGATGATGCAGCTGAGGAAGATGTCCAACCATCCGCTTCTTCACCGGCAGTTTTACACCACAGAAAAACTCAAAGCTATGAGCAAACTCATGCTCAAGGTCTGAGATATTTTTGTATGAAGTGCTACGTTTTGATTAATGCCGCAGGACAGTTAGATACTAGCAGGGAAAGACAGAATTGGTGTTTTTTTTTGCTGTGCTGATTTTAAGTGGGTCAAGGCAGCCAGACGTTTGACTATTGCATGAAGTCTGGTACAATTTTTGGTTTATTCAGTCCAAGAACCATTTATTTCTGCAGGGACAGGCATGAGGTTTAAGGCTAGTTTAGGGGAAGGCTTTTCTAGAGTAGATTATGCCACAAAAATAGGTCACTGTGGAAGATACAGCTGTACAGAAAATAAAATAAAAGAAATGATTTATGATTATGAATATTATACAACAATAGTTACATTTGAGCAACAGAAAAAGAATAATGTTTGACTTTTAAATGGTTATTTGTAAATAATAACACTAACAAGTAATAATAATTATTATAAATTATATTAATAGTATTATCAGTAATAGTAGCAGTATTTACTCAATATTAATTTAATCAGTTGCAAAGCAGTAAAGGTCTACAAACAAGTGTAGCGAAAACCCCCAAATAAAACTACTAATATGTAATTTTTCTTAATTTGATTGTTTTTCATGATTGCTTATATTTTGCTGTAATTACTGGTAAAATATGTCAAATATATACCACTTATACTTATTATACTACTATTTATTGTTTTTACTTAAGAATTGCTCATGAAGCTTAGTTTTGGTTACATTAGTCCAGCTGTAAGTGAAACACTTATTAATTTAATTTAATAAAATAATAAATGATTAGTATAAATTCTAAAATTACCAACAATAATGAAATACATATGCTATTGTATTATGATTAAACGAAGATCACTGATCAACATGTTGCTGTTTTATTATAGAAAAAAATCACTGAAAAGCACTAGAATTCTTTTAGTTTAATTTCATGCAGTAAAAAAGATCAAATTAAATAAATTAATAATAAATAAGTTCAAAGCAACATTGCTCAATCTAGATGTAGTGTTTCATACGGGGGAGGAGCACAGTTAAAGCTGATATTTATTGTCATTGTGGTTATCATCCTCTGTTTTGTTAATTGTGTGTATTACCTGAAAAGTCATTGTGTTAATGGGCTAAAATATTCCAGGAGCCGAGTCACCGTGATGCAGATCCCGCTCTCATCAAAGAGGATATGGAAGTGCTCTCAGACTTTGAGTTACACCGCCTCTGTCAGCAGTATTCAGCACTGCACGAATACCAGCTCAACACAAACGTACTGCTGGACTCGGGCAAGCTCAGCCTACTCACACAGCTGCTGAACTCCCTGAAGGAGAAGGTTGGGGAAAACAGATTCTGTTATGTTCCACAGACCAAATTACATTTTCAACAACTCCGACGAGTATAATGAAAGTTATTTAACTGCAGAGAAATATACTGTGTTCCAAATTACACCATACTGCATACTGTCAAATACAGAAGCAAAGCATATAGGTTTTTGGCACCTATATGACTTTCTTATTTGGAACAAAAGCAGATGTTTAGTAGAATGTTCCTACTGCTCTTTTCCACATAGTAAACCGATCTTCACGTTGTCCGCTTGTAGGATGGTCACATTCACTGTTTTTTTCCACACAGGGCGACCGAGTGGTGTTGTTTAGCCAGTTCACAATGATGCTTGACATTTTGGAGGTGTTTCTTAGACACCATAAGCACAGATACAACCGACTGGATGGTTCAACCCCCATGAGTGACAGGTAAACACATTTATTTGTGCAGTGTTGCTGAGGATTCACTTCATGTCCAATCGATATCAGCTACACTGATGAGCCAAAACGTCATTACCAGTCACAGGTGAAGCAAATATCATTGATCATCTGCTAATAAGGCTGCATATTAGGCTGTGGGTGGATTTAGATGGTAAGCAATCAATCGGTTTTGTAATCAGCATATTGGATGCAGGAGAACAAAGATCTGAGGGCTAAATTGTTATGGTAAGTTATCTCTGTAGTGTCTATGCTTGTGGGTTGCTGCCGGTCAACGGTGGTCTGAGGAAGACCGAATGTGTTGGGCACCCAAGGTTTACCCATGCACAAGGGTAAAGAAGACCATCTCTGTCTGGTCTCCACCAACAGAAGGTCTGCTGCTGCACAAGTCACAACATTTTATTGGCGGCAATGGAAGGAATGTGTCACAGCATAAAGTTTATCACACTGCTGCGAATGAGGAGTATCTATAGGGGCTTTTGCACTGGGTGGTTATAGGAACTCAATCATAGGAACTAACCACCAGGCCCAGTTCCCAGAGAATACATTTTCCCAGACCATTTTCCTGGAAGCATTTGCACTATCAATAAGGAACTGTGAAGGCCACCGTGGTCAAAGCTGTATTTTCATTGCTTTATCTTGTGTTTCGTGATAATGAAGACAGAACATGTAAGTTGCATGCAAGTTATGCGATTGAACCATCAAAAGGGGAAGTAGATCAACTATGAGAACTTGTAGTGCTACATTTCACTACAGAACACAACACCCTACTGCGAAATCGGAGCTAATGGGGCAAAATGGTGTTCCTAGAACTAATATCATTCCCAGTTCCTCCAGTGTGAACATGCCAAATATTTCTAGGAAATGTGTCAAAGTTTATTCAGTTCAAAAACCTCTTAAGATGAGAACTGTCCACTTACAATGGGCACACGTCTGTGGACCGTGAAGCATTGGAAGAACACTCCATGTCAGTGCGATGTTCTGCTTGGAAATCTTCCCAATAAATTCCCATAATGGCAAATTCTACCTACCTACATTGGTGCAAACCTGATAGTGGTGTTTCATTTAGAAATAATTTCATTTGAAGTGCATGATTAGAAGTTCAAGGTGTTGTCTTGGCCTCCAAATTCCCCAGATCTCAATTCAGTTGAGCACCCGTGAAATGTTCTGGACCAACAAGTTTGATCCACATCAGGGACACAGCTGCGAATACTTGGGCATGCGCATATCAATATAGCATCATTTTTGTGACATTGTACAACAATTAATACTATTTTTAAATTATGGTGAAGGATGGGTTTACGGTTGGAGCAGGGGCAGATGTTACTAAACACAATGTAATGGGTAATTTAATAAATAAATTGATTCATTCATTCATTTTCCTTTGGCTTAGTCCCTTTAATCATCAGGGGTTGCCACAGCGGAATGAACCGCCAACTTATCCAGCATATGTTTTACACAGTGGATGCCCTTCCAGCTGCAGCTCAGTACTGGGAAACATACATACACACTCATTCCAATTTAGTTTATTCAATTCCCCTATAGCGCATGTCTCCAACCATTTCCTTTGTCTGTTTTAGAGTCACAGAAATGCACAATAGCCTGCTCATTCTAGCCAAGAATCACTAGTTTAGACAGGAAGAGACTAAATGTTTGTGATAAGTGTGAGTGAGTTTTTGTGTTTTGATGGAAGTAGCTGTTCTGTTTGTTGAACCTTGAACCTAAAGGGCTAGTTCACCCAAATATGAACATTCTGTCATTATTTATTCACCCTTTACTTGTTTTAAATCTATTTTTTCTATACAAAAGAATATATTTTGACATATGCTGATATTTGGCAACCACTGACTTCCATAGTAATGTTTTTCCTACTATGGCATTCAATGCGTGCCTGCAACCAGCATTCTTCAAAATATCTTCTTTTGTGCTCAACATAAGAAAGAAACTCATAAATGCTTAAAATCACACAAGGGAGAATAAATAATGAGGTACTTTTCACTTTTGGGTGGACAAATCTTTTAATTGATAAATGGATGCTATATTTCTATACTACTTGTTATGAAGTTATTATAATATATTACTACTATACAAGTTTTATTGAATTATCGGTAGACTGCAGTAAAATATAAAATGTGATTACAATTAAAAATAAGCTATTTAAGTTCATTTGCATTATTTAAGTTATGATATGTGCTAATTCCTAAAATAAATGAAACCCTTTAAATATCCAATATTGATTTGCATACATTTTTAAAAAGCACAGATATTGGCTAATAAACAATATAGCACCAATATATTGAGTGTTGTGGTATTTACCTAAATTATTACTATGGTAATAACAAAAATGTAACTACTACAAAAATCTAAAATAACCCACCACACATAAATCTGTTTTATTAATTCTGTTCAACATCCTGTTCCCCCATCATCGTGTTCTTTGCCGAAGCACTTAACCTCATGATCCACTGGGACTTTTGCTGCTGTTAGCATCTTGTAAATCACTTCAGATGAAAATCTAAATGGCAATTAAGTGAATGGACAGTAACTGTAAATCTCATCGGGCTTTTACAGAATTGGGCTGATTGACCAGTTCAACACAGACCAGGATATATTTGTGTTCCTGCTGTCCACCAGAGCCGGAGGGCTGGGCATTAACCTGACTTCAGCCAATGTGGTCATTCTTCACGATATCGACTGCAACCCTTACAATGACAAACAGGCAGAGGGCCGCTGTCACCGGGTCGGACAAACCAAGTAAGAGACGCAGAACAAACTAGAGTTGTTTTGTCTTCATGTTTTTCCAGAGCAGGGTAGAAATGGACTGAAAGTAATCTGGATTACGTAATCAGATTCCAAAAAGCAAGTATGTTTAATTACTTTTTAAAATTCTCCTAATCAGACTACAGTTATTTTATTATGGATACCTGATTCCATATTTTTACACCGTGGCAGTAATGATTACAATTTATTGATTCTTCTAATTGTTCTCTGTTTTTAAAGGGATAGTTCACCCAAAACTGAAACATTTTGTCATTATTTACTCACCCTTTTCTTGTTTTAAACATGTTTAACTTTCTTTCTTCTGTTGAACTCAAAAAGAACATATTTTGAAGAAGGCTGAAATCCTGTAACCATTGACTTACATAGTATTTGATTTCCCTGGTATGGATGTGAATGGTTACAGGTTTCTAACATTTTTCTAAATATCTTCTTTTGTGTTCAACAGAAATCAGAAACTGTCCTTTTAACTTTTTTTTTATATAATAAACCTGTTACTTATATAAATTGATTCTTAATGTTTTTTTCTGTCTATCAAAATAATAAAAGATTATCTTCAATATGTTTTTTCTTTCTGTCAAAATAATACAATATTATCCTACTTCAATATATGTGACATCAGCTAAGTCTAAATGTAATCCAAAAGTTACCATAAATGTGTAATCTAAGAGATTACAATACTGACTACAAATTTATAACTAGTCATAAAATACTTGTAATCAGACTACAGTTACTTTTGTATGAATTACCTGATCACACATTATTTACGTAATGACAGTAATTTGATCACAATTCATTGATTATTTTTTTAACATTTATATTTATAAATAATAATATCCTGTCAATAAATGTGACATCAATAAAGTTTAGCACAATCTTAATGTAATCCAAAAGTAGTCTGATTACACAACTATAAATATGTAATCTAAGAGATTATATTACTGACTACAAATTTTGTTGTGTATTTTGTCATCAGTAACTGATTAGAACTCATAAGTAATCTACCCAGCTCTGAGCTTATCTGACTGCACTTGTTCCGTTTAAGGACCGTGAAGGTGATCAAGCTGATAAGTAAGGACTCCATAGAGGACACCATGCTTCGAATTGGGGAAAGAAAACTCAAACTAGAGCAGGAGATGACCGCAACTCAGGATGGTGAGAACTAATAAAGCTCACAGGGATTTTATTTACCCGACCTTTGTTTTTCTTTTGTACTGCGAATACAGATATGCTTGTTTCTTTCAGGCGAAGAAGACACATTACCTGATGATATGACCTCGCTGCTCAAAGCTTCTCTCGGACTCTGAAAGTTGGTCCAATACTGAAGCTCGTTGTGATACTGTGACTGAATCTAAAAGAAAAAGTACTGTAGCACAATAAAATCTGGTTTTCCTACACTACTCGCAAAAATATGAGATTCAAATGAACAGATTTGTTTACATTTCTACTGTACCTTGCAAAAGATAATGTAATACTGTATGTGTGTTGATGGTGCTTGTATTTGTGAAGGTTTAAGTCTGCAGTTGTTTGGTTAAAAAACGTCTGTGTTTTTCAAAGATTTTGGGGGGAATTAAAATGTTTGTTTATTTGCCCTTTTAGTCTGAGATAGTTACAATTTTGTTCTGGGTCTTGACTAAGTATCTTAGATAAGATCACAGTGAATCTCTAACCCACTAAAGCTGAGAGTTTTCTCAATCTAAGGTCGGCGTGGCATCTTTACCAATCTGGGAAATTCCACCTGAATCCACTGACTTCCATGGGTCTGTTTAACAAAACGGGCATCAGAATGGGGTAAAAATCTGATTTAAGTGACTCTGAATGTGGCACAGGTTTTGGAGCCATATGGGCTTTTATGAGTATGTCAGAAACATCTGATCTACTGAGATATCTATAGGGTTGTAAGAAAAAGAGAAACATTTCAATGAGTGGCAGTTCTGTGGGAAAATGAGAATGAGCAGACTGCTTTAAACTCATAGAAAGGCAACATAACTTAAATACAATCAAGGTCCACAATAATAGGCTAATAAAATGGCCAGTGTAAGTAGTTTTTCATATTCTCTTAAAATAAAGTATCATTACTTATATTATGGTTTATGGACCTTGTGATATTTTAGGTGCAGACATAAAATGTGATCTGGTCTTTAGAAGTTGTATACTTCATATATACTTTATATATTACATGACATGCACAAAAATAATACCAATTTGTTACGTTAACATCTGTTACATTTACTCAGCCGCACTCAAAGCGTTTAGCACATTCTGAAGGAGCAAACGTATTTATTAAATAGTGCTAATTGTGTCAATTTTGGTTGGAGTTAATTTTAAAAAGGGGCGACGCGGGTGGCGCAGTGGTAGCACGTTCGCCTCACAGCAAGAAGGTCGCCGGTTCTAGCGTCGGCTGGGTCAGTTGGCATTTCTGTGTGGAGTTTGCATGTTCTCCTCGTGTTCGCGTGGGTTTCCCCCGGGTGCTCCGGTTTCCCCCACAAGTCCAAAGACATGCGGGAAAAGTTAGCTAAATTGGCCGTAGTGTATGAGTGTGTGTGAATGAGTGAGTGTGTATGGATGTTTCCCAGAGATGGGTTGCGGCTGGAAGGGCATCCGCTGCATAAAACATATGCTGGCGACCCCAGATTAATAAAAGGACTAAGCCGGAAAAAAAAAGAATGAATTAATGATTTTAAAAAGCCAAAAATAATTCACCACATGAACAAACTCAGTTCTCGTTTATAGGTAAAAATGACCTGTTAAATCAAGATAGAGGTAGTGTTAGAAGAAATACACTAAAATGCTAATATCAGCTTCAAAAAGTAACTATCGGATACAAAATATCTCTGTGACGAAACTGCATAGTCGAATCACAAGGTGCCTTTTGCGCATGCGTCTGTTTAAACGTTGGCGCCTGTTGGTCCGGTCAACATTCATTCATCACTTTCTGAACTGTATTAACAAGAGCAATAAAAACATAGGGTAAGTAATCTTTGTGGTTTCCTAACGGATAGCGTTGTTGATTTGTCCACAACTCTATTGTTACATTAAGGACGGTTAAAAATTTTAAATAGTATCAACTGTTTTTAATTTGTTGAAGTTTGTGACTGGAAAATACAATTTTGACAGATGGAGACCATTTAATGGCGTGTTATGTGTGCCGTACGTGTCTCCTTCTCACTGTCAATCGCTAAATTTGTTGTTGTTGTCTGTTGTTGTCGTCGGTTTTGTTACCGCGGAGTTGTACCGGTCGTCGTCGTTGTTGTTACTATTGCTGCTGCTGGTGGTACGGGTGTAGCATAACGTTATACGTCATTATGGCAAAATTCTAAATAAGCTCTTGCCGTCTGTTTATTTAAAAATATGGTTTGTATTAAAGCATGGACGACTGTCTAACAAGTTCTGTATCAATAAGAAAATTAAAACACGTAATGCTCAGAAAGGACAAAAATATATTTCATTTTTTGTTCATGTAAGTTTTGTTGCTAGAGATGGGGCTTTACTAATGGTATTTATCTTAATAGTGTCTGGCTTGTTGCTAAGTAAATAACTTGCATGATTTGTATTTGATATGTGCTGTTGCTGAACTGTAATCTTTTAATTGTTTCTCTTTAAAGAAATGAATCACTGCGAGCTTGAAGAAGTAACACAACATATTAACAACAAAATTTCCATGATCAAAAGACTCCTTGAGCTTCGAGCTGTTGGTATGCTGCTTTGACTACACCTTTTACAAGACATGCTCTGAATTATATGTATGTAT
>CAIGQW010005633.1:3764081-3780445 GCA_903798125.1 Danio choprae | reverse complement strand
TATGTTTTTTTTTAGACCACACTCTTAATTACTTAATCATTTAACCAAAAACTAAACCCCCAAAATAAAGTTTTTCTAGTTTAATTAGCTAATTATGCTATCAAAGTGTAATTTTCTCAAATTCGAAAAAGGAGCTGCTTTATTTATTGCTTAGGCAAAACCCTCATGGCTAGCAGAAGTGGATCAACTGGTGGAAAAATACATTTTTTTTTTAGCTTTAGTATGTTTTATATTACAATAATTAATATATTATACATCAAGTTTTAGTCACAGAGATATGTGTCCACACTGCTGACAGATTATCCAATCAAAACACCATCAGAGAATCACTAATAGGTTTCTATTTCAGTCAGTGATTCTCTCCCTCTGATTCTATTTTGACCAGTTTTATTTTGCATTACAACTTATAAATCTAAAATATTGAATTCACAGCTTACTTTTTGTTATCGTAAAATATCTGCCTTATTGCTGGTGTGATTATTTACAGTGTGTGTTTTGTAGCAAATGATCCAGACAAACGTGGGACTCTTCTCAAAATTGGGCAAGAAGTCAGTGCCATCAATGAGCTTCTTGATCGCTTTGAGAGATATGTGGGCCAGCAAAGAGACTTGCTGAAGCATTTGAAGGTGTGATATTTTCATTAATTTGTATTTAAAATTATTATCTGGCAAAAAATCTAATCAAAATAAAAATTTCCATTTTCTCTGAATCAATTAATCCGTTTGCTTCACAAAATGTTTGTTGATTCACAGAGGTTTTCGAATTTTGAAGTACTCATCATTTTTACACACACACACAACACAACACAACACATCACCTGCACAGGTTTGTTTGTTTTTAATTGAGGGAACATTTCATAGGTTTCCATTGTTTTTATACTGTAGCTGTATTTTTTCATTGCCCTACACACTATCCCTAAACCCAACCCTCACAGAAAACTGTGTACAGTTTTACTTAGTCTATATGATTTATAAGCTTTTTGAGAAATAGGGACATCAGCAATGCCCTCATAATTCACCATATCCTTATAATACCTGTGCAATAACCATGTCATGATACACATTTGTGTCCTGATATGTCACATACACACACACACATACACAGATGTATATATCAGCTTTAATTCATTTTTGTTACAGTAACAAAAATCTGTTTACATCAAAGATACATCATGTAAATGAAAATGGTGTAGTGTAAACAAACTCTTAGTTGCATGTTTAAAACTGCATTTTTATTACTCTCTTAAAATATAAAATAATATATATTTTTTATCTTGCCAACAGGATCTAGAAGGTTTTTTCCTGGAGGATGAACAGGATGCTTATCACCTTAAGGACAACACCCCACCGCACATGCCAAAAAGAGGCCAGCAAGCAGCTCCACAAGGGTATTTCCTTGTTTTTGTGTTTCTTTCCCAATATTACCACAGTGGGATGTTGCCTCACTGTGTTTGCTTCATCATTAAGAAGGCCCACAAACATCTAAAAGCAACATGATCAACACCTCGACCAGCTTCTGTTTGACTGAAACAGATGAGTTTGGCTCTTTGTGTTTTGTCATCAGAGGAGGACAGGTGGCAGTTCAGAGCAGGCAGACAGATGCGCCAGCCGCCCCTCAGGAACAGGGGCCGCCCAGAAAAAATCAGCGCAACCAGATCAAAGAGATGGAGTTCATTACCGTCTCCGAGTTTGACAGCATACCACCGTGAGTCCTTCCACATCTGTGTAAACAAACTCTCAGAGAAAACATAGTAAAGGAGTGTAAATAATAGCTGTGTTACAAACCTCAGTGAGCACATATCTAGACAGGCCTGCTGCGAAGGCTTTCTTTTGAGGTACTGTGTTTTGCCATTCTGTAATACATGTTTTCAAAAACAAATGGAAATTCTAAATGAAAATGGAAGAATTCATCAAATATTAATAAATCTCATAAAATATTTTTTTATTGATTATGGGATGTTGTTAGCTTCTATAAGAAAGGTAGGCTCTATAAGAAAATTGGCATTGGTTTTTCTTGTCATGATTTAAAGTTATAAGAGATCAAACCAGCTATCTATGAAATGAATCACAATATTACATACTAATTACACAACTAAGGATATAAAAATAACAAAAGAGAAAGTTACAAGACAAAATAGTTTAATAAGATGAAGAACTACAATTCCATGAAGCATAGCTTGCATGATTAAAAACATTGAAAATATTTCATTTGTAGCATTAATTGTTTGAGGTTATGTATAAAAAAAGATAATGAGTTTCTTTCTTCTGTTGAACACTAAAGAAGATATTTAGAAAAAAGCTGGAAACCTGTAAACATTGACTTTCATAGTAGGAAAAACAAATAATATGGAAGTCAATGGTTAGAGGCTTCTAACTTTTCTAAATATTTTCTTTATTTTCTAATAGTGACATAATTTTCATTTTTGAGGTGAACTATCCCTTTAACAAAAGCATAAACCATTATTTAGCAACCTAGATCCAGTTTTTTTGTCATTAATAAGTTTTAAGTTTAATCAGTCAAATAAGTTTGTGTCTGTAGCCAAAAGGGGGATCTGGCCATCTTTGCCCTTTATTCAAACATACTGAGCTTTATGTTTTGTTTTTGGAAAATAAAAAACAGCCAACTTTAGTGTTTTTCCACTTGCCAGTGTAACATATTCCTCATATTTTGATCGTTCAATTAATCAGTAATTGATTAATCAGTAAAACATTAGTTTTAGCCAATAATTGGGTTGAGTTTCTCAAATTGGTTACTTATGACGTTCCATCTTAGTTAGGTATAGCTACTGTCCAAAACTATTAAAGCAGTAGACAGAAAAAGAGTTCTCTTGGTTTTGGAACAAGAATGCCACAACTGACCAGAATCAAGTATCCCAGAGAACAGCTATGTTGTTTACTGAGTCCCGTGTGTTCATCTTCACATATTTCTGTATAGGTACATGAAAGGGCGTGTGACGTACGATCAGCTGAATGCAGCAGTACAAAGCATCAACACAGCAGTGACTGCAAAATATAAGATCCTCTATCAGCCAGTCAAGACCCTAAACAACATGTCCCGCTTGCTTCAGCAGCGCTTTAAAGATCAAGAAACGAAAGACACCAAAGGTATCACAGTTTTGTCTGTCTGTTGCAGAGATGCTGATCAAAGGCTCTTTTTTATCGTATTAACAGTCTTGTCATTTTGAGAATTGAGAGTCGGCTGTTTGCTTCAGAAAACTATTAACGCCACAACTGCTGAAATAAGTGCTCTGATTATTGAGGTCATTTATCCTGGTCTGGTATTTAATAAGCACTTAAGAGCTGAAAGATGTCATCCATCAACCTCCTTTGTGTCTCACAGGTCAGTTCTTCGTCGTGGAGCAAGACATCAAAGAGTTTGCCCAGCTGAAGGTGGACAAGCGGTTTGTTGGCATGTTAAACATGCTACGCCACTGCCAGCGCCTGAAGGAGGTCCGAGGCGGTGGTCTTACACGATTCATCTTGTTATAAAGACACCCACATCTGAGTTTAAAAAGGCACTATGGACTATAGGATACATGTTGAGGTGTTTTTAGTGGAATGAGCATAAATGTCCATTTCACCAAAAACGGACCACTTAAAATCATACTGGTGCTGTTTCTGCTTCTAAAACCTGACAGAGAAATGAATTTATGTGTAAAATAAGCTCTGTTATGTGTATTGTAACAAAAATTACAAACATAGAATATTTAAAATATTAAAATAAGTTGTAAAGGTTTCAGAATTCATATTTGATGTATAATTTTTTTATGTTGTGGAACAAAACCTCATTATTTCGCTGAACAAACTTCTTTTCAATTCATGTCAACCACAGATTTAATTTACTCATAAATCCAAAAATGCTGTTCTAAAAACCCATTACAAATTCCCAGCAGTGCCCCATTGTGAATTGGCATTCTGGATTTGACTTACAAATTGACATTGTGAATTACCGGTCAGGTCACTTTATCTGTGATGATGAAATTATCAATTGATTGCTGTGTTATTTATCTTGGTGGAAAGTGGAGAAATGTTGGAGCTCTAATAAAATTGCTGTTTTTTTTTTGTAACCTCATCTGAAATGTCAGTGTCATTTCATATGCTGTGGAGACTGCTGTATTGACATTTTAGCTTTATTAATTTTTGAGACGAAAGAATCTGCTTTCATTCACAGTACTCGAGGGACGTGTGAAGATGAGTTCTACTTGTCAACTTTACCCTATTTTGTCATCAAACTCATCCAAGCATGAAAAGTTACACATCAACTGTATGTTAGACATTACTGCTTTTGCTTTGTCATCTTTAATCTTTTCTTCACTCAGACTTCATATAGTATAGAGCAACATTTCACTGACGCATACAATGACGGGTGCTTTATGACAACTGGTAATATTAAAACTATAAAATTACATCTTACATTATTCAGTTTTTACAAAAATCTTTTTTTTCCAGACGAAAAGTCCTGTACTCTTTGCAGCCATTTTCATTGCAGGAATTGGAGGGACCTTTCAATACGGCTTCCATATTTCTGTCCTGAACTCCCCGTCGCCTGTAAGTACCATTTGGTTTTTTTGGTTTGGTCTTTTGGTGATTTACTGTCTGCAAATAGTGGGATCGGAGGTAATCAGTATTAATCAAATGCATTTGTGCCACTACCTTAAAATGTGACATTCCTTTGGGATGGAATAATCAATACATATCAGGGCTTGTGCGTTGGTGCTAACCTGTGAAGTGCTGTGGTTCAATAAAATGAAATGAATGACACAATCAACTGAGACTTGTGCTTATGTTGCAAGTTCATCAAAGAGCTGGTGAACAGCACCTGTCAGCAGCGCTATGGACACTCTCTGGAGCCCTGGGAACTGTCCCTTATCTGGTCCTTCATTGTTTCTGTTTTCTGCATCGGAGGATTGACCGGGACACTGTATGCTGGACGTGTGGCTGGCATGTATGGAAGGTACTGGAAGTCCATCCATATAGCTGAAGTCTTCAGTCAGGGCATTGGCTCATAGGGTGTGTGGGTGGGTGGGTGTGTTTGTGTGTGTATTGAGGTGGTACAATGTTTTGTTTTTTACTGACTATGATATGGATGAAAACAGTTTATATATGCACATTTTAAAACAAGTAAAACAAACATAACAAATTTCCATCTGACTTTTTCCACTTTATTTTTAATGTATAGTCCACGTTTATGTTTTCTACTACCTACTTTCAATGTATGGTAAAAAAAAAAAAAAAAAACTATTTAAAAACTACAAATCTATAATATCACTTTGTGGTCGGCATGATAATTTATAATTCATTTTATAATTTAGGGCTGCATTTATTTCTGTAAAAAATACAGTATAGAAACTAATATATAGAAGTACAATCTAAAGCAGAGATGACCAAAGTAGGGCCCGCGGGCCAAGGTTGGCCCATTGTAACCTTTGATTTGGCCCACCAGGGGCCTCACAGTGGCGCAGTGGGTAGCACATTCGCCTCACAGCAAGAAGGTCGCTGGTTCGAGCCTCGCCAGTTGGCGTTTCTGTGTGGAGTTTGCATGTTCTCCCTGTGTTGGCGTGGGTTTCCTCCGGGTGCTCTGGTTTCCCCCACAAGTCCAAAGACATGCGGTACAGGTGAATTGGGTAAGCTAAATTGTCCGTTGTGTGAATGGGTGTGTATGGATGTTTCCCAGAGATGGGTTGCAGCTGGAAGGGCATCCGCTGCATGCGTAAAACATATGCTGGATAAGTTGGCGGTTCATTCCGCTGTGGCGACCCCAGATTAATAAAGGGACTAAGCCGAAATGAAAATGAATGAATGAATGAATGATTTGGCCCACCATCCCATCTAAGAAGAGAGTGAGAAGGATGGAGAGGGTTGAGGCAAATGCCTTTTAAAAGAGATTGTCAATTATAATTTAACATAATCTTTTTTTCTTTGTTTTATTGCTGAGCTATAAAAAAAACCCTAACAGAAATGAAATGTTTCGATTAAATGTTGTAAATCTGATTTTTGAAAATGTAAATAATATTACTCGACGTATAGAGGACTATGCAGAAGACATCAGTGAGCAAATAAGGCAAAAACTAGTGTAACTCCATTCTGTTATGAATTAGATTGTTTTTGTTTTTACTGTAATAAGTGTATTACTTATAAAATGAAAAAAGTGCTGCATTAGTTAATATAAAGCATTGTTTTCTATTAGAAAAAATATTGGAAATAACCCATGGCAACTATATTTGCCCACTAGCTTCAATCAAGTTTTGTTTTTGGCCCTTTATAGAGAAAGTTTGGGCACCCCTGACCTATAGTAATATTGTGTTCTGTGTATTTTCTGTGTAAATTTATCACATGATTATTCATAAATTATTGTAATATGCTGGTTTTGTGTTTAAGAACAATTTCTAATTATTATTATTAATAATGAAAACAGTTGTGCCACATGTTTGGATTTTATTTTTGTATATTTATTTAGCATTTTTCTGTATTTTTTTTCCAAAATGCTTTGAATTGATTTTGATTCATGAATTCATGAATAATATCAGTTTTTGAAAATAATAATCTTTTGTAATTTTATAAAAGTCATAAATCAGTTTAATCATAAATCAATGTAATAATTTATTTCATCAAACAAGCATACTGGGTGCAAACATTGATCTTTCCATGGTCCATCTTTTCTGCATTTTCAGAAACATCCTTGAATATTGAGCATTCTTAGCGTGTGAATCAATTACCAAATGGGAGTAATTCAATGAGCAACATGGGCTTTCAATTCTAGAATTGATCTGAAATGATGCTAGGGGTGGAAGCAAACCGGCTGATTTCTTTAAACCAATCCTGCATAACCCTCGTCAGTTCTGTTCTGTTCTGTAACCCAACCAGCAGTGCTAAAATAGTTATATATTAAATTATAAGAATTATATTAATAGTAACAACAACCATAATTCTGAAAGCCCGGTCAAACTAACTCTTAAAAATAGTGCCTTTGGCTCCTGATGGTACATTGAGGTCACATTAAAATAACTAAAAGATTAAGCAATCTTGAATGTAGATCAGAGATTGTGTATTGCTAAGTATTTTTTATGATGGCTGAATGAATTTAGGCTTGGTTTTCATATTAAACTCTTCACTCTTTTTAAAAAGTGAGTGACTTTGACCGTAGCTTTGTTAAATGAATGCATGTGTGACTTAGCGCTACTCAAACCAGCAACATATAATGGGACTGCATCACATTTATATGCCCTTAGGAGAGCTGCAATGAATAATATGAATAATAATAATATATTATAGAATAATGTATAATAATATATAGAATAATATATAGAATAATATATAGAATAATAAATATATATATATATATTTATATATATATACATATACATATATATATATATATACATATATACATACATACATACATACATACATCTATATATATACATATACACACACACACACTCGTATGTATGTATGTATATATGGCAGTGCAGGTCAGACCTTTGCCTTTACAGTTACAGTGGTTTATACAGCATTTTATTGTTGAAGAAGTCGATGCTGTGATCATTTATTCACCCCTCATGTCATTCCAAACCCATAAGAATTTAATAAGAGATTTGCATTGTGTACGGCTAAAATAATTACAGAAATTAAATTTTGTGATGTTTTGTGATCTTTTTTGTGGCTTATTTTGCTATTTGTTTTTATTAATTTCACAAAATCATTATTTTAATATATACAATTGTTAAATATGTTATTCATTATTATTTGTTAAGCAGTTTTTATGAGTATGCTTTACCCATCAGCTAACACAGCAATGCCAATGTATTTTAGCTCTGTAACATCCCTTCTGTTTCTGTAACAGTTAATTTAAATCTACATGACAAAAATAAATGACATCGCAACTGTTTAATTAAACTGTGCTTTGAACTTGACTTGGTTTGGTGTTAATTGACTTTTATGTCAATTATTTGGCAACATAATAGCATGCATAGAGATTCTGACTCAAAATTCAACATACTTTTTAGCAAAATTGTTTATCAGAAGTTCATTATGGTTGTAAAAATCTGTGGAGTAGTCTGGAAATTTTTATAGTATATGAAAAGAATTCAGAATTCTAGAAATTGTATATAAACCTTGAAATACGGATATGGAAGTGAATAGATGATGCCAGAATGGGTTTAATGTGTTTAATCCTCCGTAGGAAGACGACTATGCTTTTGAACAATGTTTTGGCAATCAGTGGAGCCATCCTCGTGTTGTTCAGTAAAACCGCTCTCTCATTTGAGATGATCATGGTGGCACGTGTTCTATATGGCATAAATGCTGGTATGTTAGAAAAATCTTTTTTTATTGTTATTATTATTAAATGGCACTTTTCTGTATCACCTATGTGACTGATGTTTATGCAGGTGTGAGTCTGACTGTCCACACAATGTATATTTTAGAGTGCGCCCCCAAAAGGCTGCGTGGGATGGTTGGCGTGTCTGTGGCCTCTTTTGTCTCATTTGGAAAGTTTATTGGCCAGCTGCTTGGGATCGGGTGGGTCATCACAAGGAAATATAATTAATTCAATATTAACATTTAGTCATCGTTTATTCAAACTCAAGTGGTTCCAAACTATGTTTCTTTTTTCTGTTGAACACAAAAGAAAATATTTTGAAGAATGTTATAAAGCTATAGAAAAACTACTATCAAATAAAAAAATCAAATTTATTTATAAAAGCACAATAAAAACAACAGTAGTTGACCACTGTGCTGTACAAAGTCCCCCCCCCCCCCCCCCCAGTTTTAGCTTTGTCTTAAATTTTAATTCAGAAGAGACTAACCAGAGGGACTATTACATAGTTCAGGCCCAGCAATTAAAAAATGCATGATCAACCCTTATATTTTCTAATAATTTATTATTATTATTATTCACCTTTATTGTATAGGACTGTAGAGTTGAGACAGGAAAGTGTGGGAAGCAGAGAGAGTAAAACAGGATAGGCAAAGGACCTTGAGCCGGGAATTTAATTCGGGTTGCTGTGAGCACCTCAGGGCTATATGTTGTCTGATGTCGATTTATGTTAGATTGACTTCCATCTAAGGAGACTTGCAATTGTCAAGTCATAATGACACAATTCCATGGACCACTCTCAAACTCTACTTTTAAGTCTAACAGTCAGGGGCTTTCCAACATTCTTCAGAATATCTTCTTTTGTGTTCAACAGGAAAAAAAGAAACCCATAAAAGGGTTAAACTGCAGGTTTAACTTCCTGTTAAATTCGCTGTGCATGTGTTACCCTTATGAATACTTATTTGAAGAATGTAAATGTGGGATTTGAATGTGTTTTGTGTGTGCGTGCGTGTGTGCGTGTGTGTGTCAGTGAGGTGTTAGGCACTGAGGAGGGCTGGATTTGGCTGCTGGCCTTCAGCGGGGCGGCTGGGCTTCTGCAGCTACTGACTCTGCCATTTCTCCCTGAGTCCCCGCGGTACCTGCTGCTCGAGAAGGCAGACAAACACGGCTGTGAGACGGGTCAGAACCACAGACACCGTGTCTGACATTTACGCATACATTGATATTTGATACAAGATTCATGAAATCTTTTGTTCGAAATATGCCATGGCTTGAAGAAATAGTACTTGCATTGGTCTTGTAAAATAAAATGTCTGTGCTGACAATATAGATTCTTCTTTAAAGTAATAGAATCAGCATATTAAAATAATTTCTGAATTCTTATGTGACACTGAAGTAATAGCTGTGAAAATTATTTTTTCCAACATAGGAATGATTTACATTATAAATTCAAAATATTTTCAAATTCAAAGTTGTAATAATCAGAATATTGGTGTTTTTACAGTATTCTTTGATCAAATAACAGCAGCCTATTGCAGAATATATTATGATTTGTTATAATGGTGCACTTCGTAATGAATTTTTTTAAATTCTTGTGCCCTCTGAATCTTTAATCCATTAAAAAAAAAATAGGACTATCATAACTCTCACTTTATGCAGGAAATTTTACCAACCCAAACTATTGAATAATTGAGGACAAATTTGAGTTCCTATAACTAGTGCTTTTTGGCATGTTCTCGCAGCAAGAACTGGGATCATATTAATTGTACATTAATTGGGTGACTACATGACATACAAAACAATGGCACAGTTTTTTAAAGTGATGCAAAACATGAACCTGTAGAAAGCAAAAAAAAAATATTTGACTTTAGTACAGTAGCTTCAGTAAGAATTAATTAGATTTAATTTATGCAAATATATATCACTGCTTGAAAAATTAACAATGCTTTATTATATTATGTTTATAATAATGCTTTACTGTAACCATTAGTTCTCACTGGACCATCTGTTATGCTTGCTAATTCCTAAAATGTTAAAGTTGTTGTTCTTGCTCAGCTATGCGCAGGCTATGGGGAACTGAACGGGACCCTGGACCAGAGATGGAGGAGATGTTGGCTGAACACGCCGCCCTGAAGGGTGTGAAGATCCGCAGACTCAAGGACCTCTTCCTGGACCACAGTGTTCGCTGGCAGCTGCTCACCGTCCTCGTCACGTTTGTTAGTCTGCAGCTCTGCGGCATTAATGCTGTGAGTCACAACAACACAAACAACAACTCAAACACACGTGGTCGATCAAAAAACGATTGAACTGAAAGTGCTTGCTTTGTCAAAACACAGCGCAATATGCCACAGTCTGTTCTGAAAATGAGCTTAGTGGCACAGCGCAGAAAACACATTACTTCCCTCCGTTCTTCTTGATGAAGAAGGCTTTTGTCATCATTATCATCATCGAGTTTCAAAGCAGTGTTAATTTTAGCTCTAATCTTAATCTTTGGACTTAATTATCTTTTAGTTTTAGCCTTATTCTTGTCATCTGAATGATTTAGTTTATTCTAGCTTCAGTAGACTGCATTTTGTATGATTTTAAAGTTTTAGATAAATTATCTGAAATCTCTATGATCACTGTGTACTCCTGGACACTGATTTATTCATTCTGTGAACTGTGAATTATTCATTCATTTTTTATTTCGGCTTAATCCCTTTATTAATCTAGGGTCGCCACAGCGGAATGAACCACCTAAACTGTGAATTAACATTAGATAAATATTTTCTCAAATGAATGTTCATGTTCTCCTTGTGTCTGTGTGGGTTTCCCCTTACAGTCTAAAGACATGCAGTATAGGTGAATTGGATGAACTAAATTGGCCGTAGTGTGAGTGAATGAGAATGTGAGTGAATGAGAATGTGAGTGAGTGAGTGAGTGAATGAGAGTTTGTGAATGTGTGAGTGAGTGAGGGAATGCGTGAGTGAGTGAATGTGAGAGAATATATGGGTTTATTCAGTACTGGGTTGTGGCTGGAAGGGCATCCGCTGCGTAAAACATATGCCAGAGTAGTTGTGAGAGTTCCGCTGTGGCGACCTCTGATAAATCAGGGACTAAGCTGAAGGAAAATGAATGAATGAACTTAAAATACTTTAAAATAATCCAGCATTATTATAAGCATAATCTAAAATAATTCATGTAGCCATTATCATTTGGAAAAATTAAATCTTGGTTTAAAAAAAATGTATTCTTGTTAGGCTCATAGCTAACTAGGCGGGATAGGGTAATTAAGCAAATTATTGTATAACGATGGTTTGTTCTGTGTAGACAATCAAAACAAAATAAAGATGTATACCCCATTATTGAGTCTATTTATTTACTTGTGTACATGTCTATACATTAATATTTATTCGGTTTTTATATTAATTTCAGTAATATTATTGACTCATATGAAAATGTTCATATGATTTATTTACAATACAGTTTGTAAAGTAATATAAAAGGTTAAAAAGGTATTATTGTTTATTTCATATATTAAGTTTTTAGTTACGATACTCCCAAAATCATTCTGCATAAATCGGCAGATTTTTTACAAAATTTTCTGCAGAAATAGCAAAAAAAATGTCTGCGGATTCTGTCTGGCCCTAGTCATAACTCAATAGGATGTCTCCCTTTTTTATAATCATAACTATAGTTACTAGATACGCCCCTTACTGCTGATTGGCTGCACGTGTGTGACACTGTGGTCAAATGAGTTTTCCAGACATTGCTTTAGTGCATGTTTAAAGGTATTGTTTTCCATATTACTGGTATATTTTTTGCAGGTCTATCTGTATTCATTAGATGTGTTTCAAGCTGCTGGTATTGCCAAGGAGAACCTGCGCTATGCTGCTGTTGGGACAGGCCTGTGTGAAGTCTCTACCTCCATCACCTGCGTGAGCTGCACTCCAATATTTCATCCAAGCATAATGTGACCTTCTGCTGGTTGTTTACACTGTTTTTTCGTTTATTTTTTATCCAGGTGCTCATTATTGAGAGTATAGGGAAGAGAGTGCTTCTCTTTAGGAGTTACATCTGCATGGCTGCCACACTGGCTCTGCTCACACTCACACTTTACCTTCAGGTCTGACAGTTTCTTTTCCAGTCTCATCATTTAATTGTATAATGCTTTCCTGAGTATATGTGTTGTGTGGTTAATTACTGAGTGAGATGGAAGGTTATAGTTTGAGATTTTAGTTAAGGATTTTTAGTTGGCGCAGCATTTAAAGGGATAGTTCACTAAAACATAAAATTAAGTCAACATTTAGTCAACATCTCATTCCTAATCAGATTATCTACGAACAAGGAGAGAAATGTTTTGTTATTGTCTTTTCAGATAATAACTGAGTCTTATGAAATACCAAAAAGCAACATAAAAGTACAACTCGTGCATTCATGTATTTTGAAGTAATATTTTAATTTTACAGTTTTGTGAGCAACAGATTAAAAATAAAGTTATTCACAATAACAAAAAATAAAAACATTCTACAGCTATTATATCTGAATGACTTCTATTGTAGGAAAAACAAATAGTATGGAAGTCTTTGGTTATGGGTTTCCAGCAATTTTTCAAAATATCGTCTTTTGTGTTCAACAAAGGAAAAAAAGAAACTCAAACTAGTTTGTGACATGTACAGTGTGAGTAAATCAGGACAGAATTTTCTGCAATTTTTAGAACTTTATAACTGAAATCTTCATTTTTTTTATAGCCTAATTTAACTAAATGAAGGGGGCTGGATTTATCAAGCTCTAGAAATATAAAAATCGATAATAAGTATAATAGAAGTGTATATAAATTGTCTCCTCAGCTTTAAATCTTTCTTTTAAATAGGGACTGAAGCTGTCAAACATCAAATATGGCAAAAGGTTTAAGTGACTTACATCCACTTTGTCTATTTTCCTCTTTTGAAAGGTTATCGTTTTTGAGTGGGGAATAGACTGAAATTGAAGTTATTAATCAAAGTAAATCTTGCCATAGCTTTTAAATCTCAGCAATAGCGATTGCTCTTGTTTTATATTTTGAAGGTAAATGGAGACCGTTAAATACAACATGGCAAATAAATAGTGACAATTAAAAATCAATGATAAAGTTTGGTAAATTATTCTGCCATAATGTCAAATAGGCTACATGACAATGAGAAACTGAACAACAAACCAAATCTGTGTAAACTGTTACTATACAACATGCAAACTATTCCTGAGGTTCTGTTTTAGGATTTTGTGTCCTGGATGCCGTATTGCAGCATGGTCCTCATTTTCATATACATCATCTTCTCCTCCAGTGGACCAGGTACATCCACACATATTTCTCCTGTAGTTTTATACATGATATACTGAGTGCATCTCTTGTTTGTGTAACGCTTCATAGCTGGAGTGGCAGCAGCACTTCCTGGTGAAATTTTTACACAGTCCTACAAACCACCAGCGTTTATGGTTGCCTACGTCCTCAACTGGACCGGACTCTTCCTAGTGGGCATGTTATTTCCTCTTATAGTGGTGAGCTGGTCCACCTTAATATTGTTATGGCTTTATGACACTTTTTTTCAATCTTTAACGTGGGTTAGGTCAACTCAAAATTATTGGCAATAATTGCTTTAAAACATATGTAAAAAATATTAAAATAAACAAATAAATCACCACTGTGGCCACTAGATAGCAGTAAAATATCACTTATAGTTGGTACTTACACTGTTCTTTTGCGATGATTGCATTCTGTATCCTATATTGTCATCAAAAAATGACTTTATATTTTATTTATTTTATTTATTCAGTTATGCCATATTTTGATTTGAGATGACACAAGACACAGCACAAGATCCCTCATTGTTTGGTCATAGCACTTGTATTCCTTTGCTTTTTCATTTTTAGAGTTTAAAATAATTGAAATTGCAATTAAAATCATTCTGAATCATGTCTTGACATGATATAAACACTGTTAAGCATTTAAAATCTAATTTAGTCCCGGTTTACCACTTCAATAATTAACGCATTTTACTTTCCATCATGGATTTGTTTTAGTGTCAGCCTTAAATTTTGGCTTGTCATAGAGCTAAACAACATAAGTGTCATAAAAGCCCTCAAATGCTTTTTACATTTAGAATTGTATTTAAATTAGCGATTAGGTTACTTTTCAGACAAAGTAATTAAAAAAGTAATTTCATTACTTGACTCAATACTATTTAATCCATATAAACATCAACGCACAAACAATAGAAATTAAAATCTTTAAGTTTGAGTCAAACTGGACATGTTAGTTTTAATGAAAAGCAAACACTACGTCAATGATGTGGTGGTTAGTGCGGTGACCTGAGTTTGATTCCTGCCTTGAGGTCCTATGTCAATCCTTTCCCTCTCTCTGCTCCCCAGGCTTTTCTGTCTATACTCTCTACTGTCCTATCAATTAAAGGTGAAAACCCTCAAAAAATTATTATTTAAAAAAAAAAAACACTCTTAAAAATGTATGGAGATCAAGGGATACAATAAACCAACAAATATTATATTATAATATAATAACAAATATTAAATATACAACTTCAAATCAGCAAAAGTTGGGACAGTATGGAAAACGCAAATAAAAAAAGAAAGTACCGATTTCTAAATTTACTTTGACTTGTATTTCATTGCAGACAATACAACAAACATTAGTTAATGTGTTCCTCATGATTTTCATAGTTTTTTTTTCTTAAAAAATAAACACGTATTCCAATTTTGGTTCTTGCAACATATTTCAAAAGTTGGGACAGGAGCACTTTAGGACTAGTAATCAGGTAAATTTGTTAAATAATGATACGATTTGAAACGGGTGATGTCAACAGGTGATTGTAATTATGATTTGGTACAAAAGCAGCATCCAAGAAAAGTCTAGTCCTTTAGGAGCAAAAAAAAGGCTGAGGATCGCCAGTTTGCCAACAAATATGTGAGAATTATTGAAATGTTTAAGAACAATGTTTCTCAAAGAAAGATAGGAAGACATTTGAATATTTCACCTTCAACAGTGCATAACATAATTAAACGTTTCAAGGAATCTGGAGGAATTTCAGCGCATTAAGGACAAGGGTGAAAACCTAAGCTGAACAACTGTGATCTCCGATCCCTCAGGCGGCACTGCGTCAAGAATTATTCTTCATCAATAAGCGATATCACCATGTGGGCTCAGGACTACTTTAACAAACTTTTGTCAAGTACCATAATATGTCCACAAATGCCAGTGGAAATGTGTACTGTGGTCAGATGAATCAGTATTTCAGGTATTTTTTTGGGAGAAATGGACAGATTTTGGAGCACAATGTGCTGCCATCATGGGCGCGAAGGGATGCCCATGCATATTTCAACAAGACAATGCAAAACCACATTCTGAACACATTACAAAGTCCTGGGTGCGGAGGAGGATACAGGTACTTGACTCGCCTACCTGCTGTCCCGACCTGTCTCCAATAGAGAGCATGTGGTGCATTTTGAAGTGTAAAATGTGACAACAAAGACCCTGTACTGTTGCCCTCCTTAGGACTTGTTTGCAGGAAGAATGGGACAAAATTACACCTAAACACTTCATCACTTGGTGTCTTCAGTCCCTAAACGCCTTTTAAGTGTTTTGCAACATTGCAAAGTGGTAAATGCTTTACTTTACTGTACTTTTTTCAAATGTGTTGCAAGAACCAAAATTGTAATATGTTTATTTAAAATAAAAATCATGAGGAACACATTAAATAATTTGTTGTTGTATTGTCTGCAATGAAATACAAGTCAAAGCAAATTTAGAAATGACTTCTTTCTTTTTTTTATTTGCGTTTTCCATACTGTCCCAACTTTTTTTGATTTGAGGTTGTAAGTTTTCTAAATATCTTCTTTACAGGTTGAGAACAAATTGAGATGCAAACTGCATCTACATTATAATTATTATATTTTAAATATATTATTTGTATAATATTTTGTTATTAAATTGTTATATTATACAAAATATATAAAATATACTTTTAAATGATGTACACGCATGCGATTCTACTCATATTAGTAGCCTTCTAAAAAAA
>CAIGQW010005633.1:3728999-3744081 GCA_903798125.1 Danio choprae | reverse complement strand
GTTGTGTTAAAAAAGCTGAAAATGAGAAATGACATTAATTTACAGGATCGTTTTATTAAGATGCACTTTTAATGGAATAAAAGCCCAATAATATTCAAGTGAATATTTACCATTCATTCATAACGAGAAAATATTTAACATCCACTAATTCAGCATACAGTATACTGTTTCTGCTATTCGTTAACTGTGTAGCACAGTGATTAGCCCACTGATGAAATTATAATATGAATGCAATTATTATTAACAAATAATTATCATATTTGCATCCTGCTATAGCCTCTTCAGGAAAACAGCTGTCTATTATACTGGTCAAACATTTACACATAAATATTTACATTCATTCATTTTCTTTTCAACTTAGTTCCTTTATTAATCTGGGGTCGCCACAGCGGAATGAACCGCCAACTTATCCAGCATATGTTTTACGCAGCGTATGCTCTGCAGCTGTAACCCATCACTGGGAAACATCTATACACACTCATTCACACACATACACTACGGACAATTTAGCTTACCCAACTCACCTGTAGTGCATGTCTTTAGACTTGTGGGGGAAACCGGAGCACCCGGAGGAAACTCACACAAACACGGGGAGAACATGCAAACTCCACACAGAAATGCCAACTGACCCAGCCAAGGCTTGAACCAGCGAGTGCTTGCTGTGAGGCGATCATGCTACCCATTGCGCCACCATGATGCCCATTGAATATTTACAATGTACAAACATTATTTTTTAATAGTGAGTATGTTATGTCAGGAAAATCTTGAATATTTATATCACAATGTAAATATGACTCACTACTAGTGCCGTTTATAGGCGTTTCCAGCTGCACTTTTTTCTGGCTTTGGGAGATCTTGCAGAATTTTTGAGACCTTCTCAACTTCCACTTGAATTCCGTCTTCCTCCATTTCAACAACCGGTGTTGCAGGTTTGACACCCAGTGTTGGGGGTGTGATAATGTTATCGTACTGTTCAGCCATGAAATCAATCAGGTTTCGGGCATTCACCTGGGACCACTCATATATTTAGGGTTTCCAATCACTGGAGAGTTGGAATAGGGTGGAAACGGTCTCGCACCGTGAATCACTCATCGAACGGTGGTGTTCTATCGCTAAGACAGCCTTGAAACACTGGAGAACTTAAGTATTCAACCACTGCAAAAGTCTGTAAAAAATGCAAGTATTCAAAAGCACAGAAAAGCCAGACACACCACAAGTTCACCGTCACTACAACAAACCAACAAGAGCTTCTCTGTGCTGCAAGGCTTTAAGTACACTTTGAAACTATGGTAACGAGACATACACTAAGAAATGTTTTCTTTTAAAGACAAATGACTGCAGAAATGTGCAAATGACATAAAAACAAATAAAATTTGCTAAATAAACTAATAAAAGGCACAAAGGCTGTCTTAAATAAGTAATTAATTAGAAATTGATATGACTGTAGACAAAGATATTCTCGGATTAAGTGTCTACCATGTAAACAGATATTTTTGATTACCTTAATCCAACTTAAGTCATAAACGATCTAAACACAAATCAAATTAAGACGTGGAGTATTCCTATTTTTAGTCACATTATTGAAGTGCAGTACAGACATGGAAACACTTTAATCAAACTATCACTATCATCTAGGACTTTTCACCACATTTGACGACAGGATATTTCATACACACACACATGGCTGTTTGACACTATTCTCTGCACCTACCGAGTCAGTAAAGGGCCACAGACTCCCACATTGTGAAATGCGGAAGTTTTTTCTGAAAGTGAAACTGCCGAACTGCAGTTAAAGTAAACAAATTTAAAATGAAACACCCGAAATTACATGAAACTCCAGAGGAAATGTTGGATAGCTTGGTGATGCGATGACATTAATCGATCTATGTGCTATAACATGTAAAACAGGATGATAAAAGCAACATTCAAAAAGCAACTCATGTAAACACCTGTCATATTATTGTCTTATTCAAATTAAGGCAAATAATTAGATTACTGATGTCCATGTAAACGTACTTAGTAAAAGTGCCAGATGATGTCGCAAGCTGTTAAAGACTATGCACAAGCTGTACATTCTTCTGCCTTTTAAGTTGATGCATGAACCCTCAAATGTTTCATTACGTTTGACGTAATCCCCCCTTTACACACAACTTTTGTAAAGCATCTGCTGCACGTTGCTGTGTCAGAATCCTTGCTTGTAAAATATAGCCATACTTTAGAAAGCTAAGTTTAAACAAATTTGATGAATGTGATCATGCGTGTTGATGAATCTGAAGGGAGTCGCTCAGCAGATGTGTCTACAGCATCGATGTTGTAATGTGATTAAAACAATCAGTTAAGTAGACTTAAGCATTCATTTAGTTTTTCAAACATAAAGCGAGATAAAAGACGTGTAAACAAAAATGCTGTCAGTAGCAGCGAGCTAGCTCAGAAACTTCATTGAAAATACTGGAATAAAATACGTTTACATATTTTAAAGACATGGTGTGGAAAAATGGAATTTAATGCAGTGCTTCTTGTCTAGTCTGATACCCACTTTATATTGTATATAAATCAGGCCGTGAAGATTGCAGATTTTTAAAGAAATCAGATCTTAAACATGGCGATTTTGTAATGGTGCGACAGTTCACCGGAAGCACTTGGGCTGGCTGACTGAAAATTAAAAGTTTGTGTGCATATACCCCATTGACATTGTGAATTACCGGTCAGGTCACTTTATCTGTGATGATGAAATTATCAATTGATTGCTGTGTTATTTATCTTGGTGGAAAGTGGAGAAATGTTGGAGCTCTAATAAAATTGCAGTTTTTTGTAACCTCATCTGAAATGTCAGTGTCATTTCATATGCTGTGGAGACTGCTGTATTGACATTTTAGCTTTATTAATTTTTGAGACGAAAGAATCTGCTTTCATTGACAGTACTCGAGGGACGTGTGAAGATGAGTTCTACTTGTCAACTTTACCCTATTTTGTCATCAAACTCATCCAAGCATGAAAAGTTACACATCAACTGTATGTTAGACATTACTGCTTTTGCTTTGTCATCTTTAATCTTTTCTTCACTCAGACTTCATACAGTATAGAGCAACATTTCACTGATGCATACAATGATGGGTGCTTTACGACAACTGGTAATATTAAAACTATAAAATTACATTTTACATTATTCAGTTTTTACAAAAATCTTTTTTTTTCAGACGAAAAGTCCTGTACTCTTTGCAGCCATTTTCATTGCAGGAATTGGAGGGACCTTTCAATACGGCTTCCATATTTCTGTCCTGAACTCCCCGTCTTTTGTAAGTACCATTGTTTTATTTTTGGGTAAAGAAACGTTTCATGGTGATTTACTGTCTGCAAATATTGGGATCGGAGGTAATCAGTATTAATAAAATGCATTTCTGCCACTACCTTAAAATCTATTTATAAAATGTATAAATACTCAATACATATCAGGGCTTGTGCGTTGGTGCTAACCTGTGAAGTGCTGTGGTTCAACAAAATGAAATGAATGACACAATCAACTGAGACTTGTGCCTATGTTGCAAGTTCATCAAAGAGCTGGTGAACAGCACCTGTCAGCAGCGCTATGGACACTCTCTGGAGCCTTGGGAATTGTCCCTCATCTGGTCCTTCATTGTGTCCATTTATTGCATCGGAGGATTGACCGGGACACTGTATGCTGGACGTGTGGCTGGCATGTATGGAAGGTACTGGAAGTCCATCCATATAGCTGAAGTCTTTAGTCAGGGCATTTTCAAACAAGTAAAAAGAAGATATATACTGTAGCAAATTGTTTATGCTGCTCTTTTCTATACAATAAAAGTAAATTATGACCAGGGCACTCCAAAAATGAACCATAACAAATGTCCATTTAACCTTTTCCACTTTATTTTTAAGGTATAGACTACATTTATGTTTTCTGCAGCTACCATTTACTTTCAATGAGTGGTAAAAAAAAAATGTTTAAAGCTAAAAACCTATACCTTTAATGTAATCTTGGTAATACCCCTGTTTATGGTCAGCATGATATTTTTTAATTAATAATATTTGTTTGTTCGAAGGCTGCATTCATTTGATGAAAATGCAGTATAGTACTAATATATTGAAGTACAATCTTAACTAATATTGTGTTCTGTGAATTATCAGTGGTGGCACGGTGGCTCAGTGGTTAGCACTGTGTCCTCACAGCAAGAAGGTCGCTGATTCGAGTCCTGCCTGGGCCAGTTGGCATTTCTTTGTGGAGTTTGCATGTTCTCCCTGTGTTCGCGTGGGTTTCCTCTGGGTGCTCCGGTTTCCCCCACAGTCCAAACACATGCACCATAGTTGAATTGGATGAACTAAATTGGCCGTAGTGTACGAGTGTTTGTGTTATGCGAGAGAGTATGGGTGTTTCCCAGTACTGGGTTGCGGCTGGAAGGCCATTAGCTGTGTAAAACATGCTGGAATAGTTTGCAGTTCATCCCTCTGTGGCGGCCTCTAATAAATCAGAAATTAAGCCAAAGGAAAATGAATGAATGAATGAATGAAGTCTTTAGTGTCACATGATTCTTAATAAATTATTGTAACGGGCTGGCTTTGTGTTTAAGAACAATTTCTAATTATTATCAATAATGAAAACAGTTGTGCCACATATTTGTGGATTTTATTTATTATTTATTTATTAAAAGTTTTTATTTAGTTTTTCAAAATGCTTTGAATTACTGTAATAGCATTTATATCAACTAAATATCTTTCGTAATATTATAAATGTCAGAAAAGTCAGTGTAATCAATATAATGCATGCTTGCCAAATAAAAATCTAAATTTCTTTTAACAAACAAGCAAAAAAACAGACATTACTTTTTGAAATTATAGGCTGAGTAGGCTGATATACTGGGTGCAGAGTCTATTTTTTCTGCATTTTCAGAAGCATCTTTGGATACTGAGCGTTCTTACCGTGTGAATCAATTACCAAATGGGAGTAATTCAATGAGCAACATGGACTTTTAATTCTAGAATTGATCTGAAACAATGCTAGGGGTGGAAGCAAACCGACTGTGAGACTTCTTTAAACCAATCTAGCATAACCCTCGTCAGTTCTGTTCTGTTCTGTAACCCAACCAGCAGTGCTAAAATAGTTTAAGAATAATATTAATAACAACAACAACAATAATTCTGAAACAGCGGTCAAACAAACTCTTACAATTAGTGTTTTATTTGTGTGATATGGCATGAGTGTTTGTTTCCAGTGCATCATTACATGTATTTTCTGTTATCTTTGACATTTTATAGTGTATGTGAGTTATAATCTAAAGTTGTGTATTTCCATTTCCCTACATTTCAAAATATGTTGAATCAATGTCTGCATCAATGTCACCATCAAATAACCAAAAGATTAAGCAACTTCTAATTCATATTAGAGATTGTGTATTGCTCTTTATGTATCCATTATGACGGCTGAATGAATTTAATGTGGGTTTTCCTATTACAGAAGCCTCTTACCAAAAAGTGTGACTTTGACCTTTGCTTTGTTAAATGAATGCGTGTGTGACATTGAGCAAACCAGCAACATATAATCATTTAAATGCCCTCAGGAGAGCTGCAATGAATAAAGGACCAAATCTAATGAATTATGACAAAAACATGGAAAAGAAAATCAATAAAATGAGAAAACTGCTGGTGTAGCCTATATATGGCAGTGCAGGTCAGACCTTTGTCTTTACAGTTACAGTGGTTTACACAGCACTTGATAGTTGAAGAAGTCAATGCTATCGTCATTTATTCACCCTTCATGTCATTCCAAACCCATAAGTAATATTTATATATATATATATATATAAGAAGAGATAAGACATAAGCAAGTTCAATTCCTTATATATCCCTTAAATAAGTAAGTAAGTTAGGGTTTTGTAATTATTCATTCATTCATTCATTTTCTTTTTCGGCTTAGTCCCTTAATTAATCTGGGGTCGCCACAGCGGAATGAACCGCCAACTTATCCAGCATATGTTTTACGCAGCGGATGCCCTTCCAGCTGCAACCCATCACTGGGAAACATCCACACACACCCATTTACACACATACACTACGGACAATTTAGCTTACCCAATTCACCTATACCGCATGTCTTTGGACTTGTGGGGGAAACCGGAGCACCCGGAGGAAACCCACGCCAACACGGGGAGAACATGCAAACTCCACACAGAAATGCCAACTGACCCAGCCGAGGCTCGAACCAGCGACCTTCTTGCTGTGAGGTGAACGTGCTATCCACTGCGCCACCGTGAGGTCCGGTTTTGTTTAAAACCTTGGTTAAAACCCTATCCACTGCGCCACCGTGAGGCCTAGAAGTTCATTATGGTTGGAAAAATTCATTCATTCATTTTCTTTTTTGGCTTAGTCCCTTTATTAATCTGGGGTCGCCACAGCAGAATGAACCGCCAACTTATCCAGCATATGTTTTTACGCAGCGGATGCCCTTCCAGCTGCAACCCATCACTGGGAAACATCCACACACACTCATTCACACACATACACTACGGACAATTTAGCTTACCCAATTCACCTATACTGCATGTCTTTGGACTTGTGGGGGAAACTGGAGCACCCGGAGGAAACCCATGCCAACACAGGAAGAACATGCAAACTCACCAGCGACCTTCTTGCTGTGAGGCGATCGTGCTACCCACTGCGCCACCGTGAAGCCGGTTGGAAAAATCTGTAGAGTAATCTGGAAATTTGATAGATTATGAAGGCATTAATATGAATATTAGGAACCCTGAAATATGGGTATGGAAGTGAGTAAATGATGCCAGAAGTTTTTATTTTAATTTAATAAAATTAAAACTAAAACAAAAAACATCAATGAAGTGTTTTTCGTAAAGTGTGTGTTTTTAATCCTCCGTAGGAAGACGACTCTGCTTCTGAACAATGTTTTGGCAATCAGTGGAGCCATCCTCGTGTTGTTCAGTAAAACCGCTCTCTCATTTGAGATGATCATGGTGGCACGTGTTCTATATGGCATAAACGCTGGTGTGTTGGAAAAAAAAACTTTTTTTTTCTAATGGAGGCTTTTCTGTATCACCCACATAGTTAATGTTTATGCAGGTGTGAGTCTGACTGTCCACACAATGTATATTTTGGAGTGCGCTCCCAAAAGGCTGCGCGGGATGGTTGGCGTGTCTGTGGCCTCTTTTGTCTCATTGGGGAAGTTTTTCGGCCAGCTGCTTGGGATCAGGTGGGTCATCACAAGGAAATGAAATCAATTCAATTATAACATTTAGTCACCATTTATCCACACTCAAGTGGTTCCAAACTTATATATATTTCTTTTTTTCTGTTGAACACAAAAGAAGATATTTTGAAGAATGCTGGAAAAAAAAGTAAGAAATTGACAAAAACAATCTAATCAAATTTATTTATATACTGTACTGTTGAGTTCCACACAACCGATTTGTGTTGGGACAACATGAAGGAATTAAGTTAACTTATTAATTTTAGAAATCTAAGTTGATGTACAAAACATTTTTTTTAAGTTTTTAAAAAAAGTATTTAAATGAGCACAGTGCACTGAAAAAAGACTAAGAGTGTAGAAAAACACTGATTAATGGCAATTTTGTATAATTTATGGACAGTTAAAAACCTAGGTTTGTTTTAAATTCTAATTCTGGAGAGACAAACCAGAGGGAGACTGGAAAAACTATTTCATAGTTCAGGCCCGACAATCGAAAATGCATGATCAACCCTTACATTTTATTATTATTTTTATAATTATTATTTTTATTATTTTTCAACTTTATTGTATAGGACAGTAGAGTTGAGACAAGAAAGTGTGGGGAGCAGAGAGAAGGGAACAGGCCATCTTGAGCACCTCAGGGCTATATGTTGGCACACATAACCACTCAAGACTCGCAGAGAAATACAGGAGACGTTCCACTCAGCCATTTAAAAACAAACAATAAAATTTTTAACTCGATTCTGTACTGAACTGACAACTAGTGGAGAGAACATAGTATGGGAGAAATATGGTCAAATTTAACATTTTGAACCATTTGAAGTCAATTTATTTTAATTACTCCCATATAAAGAGAAGTGGAGTAGTCAAGCCGTAATGACACAACCACATGGATCACATGACTTTCCAACATTCTTCAGAATATCTTCTTTTGTGTTCAACAGAAAAAAAAACATAAAAGTGTTAAACAGCAGATTTATCTTCTTGTTAAATTCGCTGTGCATGTGTTACCCTTATGAATGCTTATTTGAACAATGTAAATGTATGGTGTGTGTGTGTGTGTGTGTGTGTGTGTGTGTGCGTGCGTGCGTGCGTGCGTGCGTGCGTGCGTGCGTGCGTGCGTGCGTGTGTGTCAGTGAGGTGTTAGGCACTGAGGAGGGCTGGATTTGGCTGCTGGCCTTCAGCGGGGCGGCTGCGCTCCTGCAGCTACTGACTCTGCCCTTTCTCCCTGAGTCCCCGCGGTACCTGCTGCTCGAGAAGGCAGACAAACACGGCTGTGAGATGGGTCAGAACCACAGACACCGTCTTTGACATTTACACATACATTGATATTTGATACAAGATTCATGAAATCTTTTGTTCAAAATATGCCATGGCTTGAAGGAGTAGTATTTGCATTGGTCTTGTAAAATATATTTTTTAATACTGATAATCTAGATTCTTCTTTAAATGAATATTAATCGGCATATTACAATAGTTTTTGATGGCTCATGTGACACTGAAGCAATAGCTGCTGAAAATTCACTTTTGCAACATAAGAATCATTTACATTATAAATTAATTTCAAATTCAAAATTGTAATAATATATCAGAATATAGTAATGTTTGTCTATAGTATTCTTTGATCAAATAAATGCAGTCTATTGCAGAATATATTATAATATAAATATAAAATATAGATATTTTATATTGGTGCATTTCATAATTAATTTTTTAAATTCTTGTGCCCTCCTAATCTTTAATCGAAAATAGAAAAAAAAATAACACTATCAAACTTTCACTTTATGCAGGAACTTTTACCAGCCATATACTATTCAAATATAGGGAACCATTTTCACAGTTCCTATAACTAATGGATAAAGGATCTGCAAGAACTTGGATCATCTTAATTGTACATTGATTGAGCGAATACATGACTTACAAACAAAGGCACAGTTCTATATAAGTTCCTATAAGTACATTGTGCAACACAACAGCCCCATTTAGTGCCAATGTTTCTTGCTACTCAAGCCGGAATGTATCAAAATGTCCTGGTTTTGTCCGTAGCACACATTCCCCAAAGGAGGGAACTACGACGTGTGAGGAAGATTTTATATGAGGAAGATTTTTTTATTCTCCAAATGTGAAGCAGTTTTTATTCTCTAAAAGTATTCTCAAAAAGTGTGCAGCAAACATGCCAGCATGTGAACTAAAAATACTGTGGGTATGTCTGTGTGTAAGATGAGTACCCCTGTACAGGAGCCTGCTATGAGAAAGCTATGCGGAAGAATAACTGATTTTGTAGAATAACTGAATATGTAAAGAACTGATTATATATGTTAAGTGCTCATATGAAACTATATGTGTAAGATGGAACATATTATTAAGTTAATGTACCATCATAAAAAAATGTTTGTAAACACTTGCATCTATGAAGTGACACCTCTGGTGTGAAAACAGTTGCTTATGTAGACCTTAGCTAGTGGACTGAGAGCCAAGAATAACATGACAACTAAACATATACATAACATTTCAGTAAAGACGTCTTAAGATGGTCACAGGAACACAAGAGGTGTACGATGAAAATCTGTATAAAAGCAGCCATGACATGACACATACATTTCAGATTGTCTAGGGGAGACTTCAGGTTTCCATGAAGGGCTGTTTTCAGACATCTCGGCTTTATTATGTTGAATAAAGTCTATTTTTTGGTATCCAAAACCTCCAGTCTGATAGTATCTAATTGATGAGGTAGGCAACTACGACAAATGACGCCCAAACGTGGGGCTGGAAAACAACAAATGACGCCTGAACGTGGGGCTGGAAAACGACACGTGGTGCCTAAAAAGACACTTTTGGGAAATCGCTAGATGACCAATCACCCTGAAGAGTAAGAAATTGGGCCAATGAATACCTACGAGTTGGCAGAGCACAGCTTTCGCAGGTGCTGCAAATAAATCCTGAACACTCAGAGAAAAGAAGCTGAACACTCAGCTATCAGCTGTAGACCCAGCTGCTGTGGGGATGGAGACACCATGTCTCCATTCCCTCTTTTGGAGAACATGGGTTACAGACGTAACTAGGATGTTCCCCTTCAGATCGGGAACTACGTCGTGGTGTCTAGAGACACACTTTTGGGAGTGTGTATGGAAACCGCCACAGCAGCTGAGCCCATCACACATTTGGTGAGGAGTTTGCCAAGCATAGCATGAACGCACAAGCATCACCAAAAAGCACAACCTTCCAACATCCCCAGGCTCTTTAATTACCAGAATATGGGAATAATTTAGAATTTATGGGGTTGTACATGTTCTTTTACCTAGCTAATTAAAGATTATAGATTTTGGAATATGACAATACGTTGGAAAAGAGTGCCGGTCCCAAAGGGGAAGAATGCTGCGGAGGCCACCTGGTACCCAAAGGGGAGATCTGGTGACAATATAATCATATGGGCTACCCCTATCCAGGGGGAGCACTACATATAATAAGCTGGTCAGCGGGTAGGGAAGACAACGGTCCATGCACTGTGCACTGTGGCTGAGTAATGCATATGGGATTGTCAACGAAGGATCACGCATAGCTGGCACCGATTCCCAGCACGTGGGTATAAGCGGGCATACCAGATATCATACTGGGCCAAGCATCCCGCTCCTCCACCAAGTCGGGTGCTGGGCTCGAAGGAACACTTTAGGGTTCGCAAGATGGGAAACTTGCTAAGCAGAGCAGGATAAGCACACACATTTCTGAGGTAGGGAGAATGGTGCAGCAAATGTCTTTGGACACTGAGCTCAGTTTCCACCTGATTGACCAGAATCACCCAGTAATCGAGAGGAAATCAACTCCACCCGAAGATTATAGAATCTTGCAAATGTATTAGGTATTGCCCAGCCTGCAGCTCTACAGCACTTCCCTTCAGCCGACCTCCGTAACAGACAAAGAGCTGCTCAGAAGATCTCATATTATACACAGCAGTGAAAAGGCTGGACCTGCCTCCTCCGCAGGCAGTGCTTGCAGGCTTACTACCTGATGCTAAATGAACCTTGGTGTGAACCTTGGTATGAAGGGCATGGTATGAACCTTGTGTGCATAGCCAGGTCAGGGTCTCAGTGACATGAGAGTAGACCGGCCTCAATTCCAGGCACGATTCGTTGACCGAAAATGCCTCCAGATCCCCAACCCTCTTGATCGATGCCAATGCAACCAGCAGAGCTGTCTTTAGGGACAGAATTCTTAGAGATACTGAATCGAGTAGGATTGGGTGTAACCCACCCCTCTTTTTCGGCATGATTAAATATGGTCTGTAAAATCCACTCTTAATCTCAGGTGGAGGGACCGAATCGATTGCATCCTTTGCCAGGAGGACAGCAATCTCCTCAAGCAAGACAGGGGCAGACGCGAGCTTGACCACTGTGAAATACACACCCGTGAACTTGGGAAGCCATTTGATGAACTGCATCGCATAGTCGAGTCTGATTGTCTGAATGAGCCACTGCAACAGGCTGAGCAGCATTGATGCCCATTGATGCAATCGTTAACGTGCCAGCGGTGGGGTAGCTTGGGAAGGGAGTGCTCACTTGGGAGACCCCCGGGAAGTGGGGTGTCCCAAGGAAGAGCTGAAAATAAGAGAATGTCTCTTAGCTTCCTCCCTGGATCTTGTTGTAGGAGTAAGAGAAAGGAGCCTTATTAGCCACGACATAGCATCCATCTAGTCGGTCCATCGGTAAGACCAGGAGTGAAGTCATCTCCAGTCCTACCTCCAATTCCAGGTCTGAGACCTTGCCAGAAAAGCACGACCAGAACGAGATCTTTAAAAAGACACATTGCTCAACCTTGTTGCTCTTTTAGGGGAAATCTGCACTTTATTGAAACTGCTCTTTTAGACATCCAGCGAAATTCCCAGGGGATGGGAGATAGACCCAGCTTAACTGCCACTGTTTGCGTTGTCGTCTGCACTAGATGTAGAAGCTCTGCTTTCTCTCTAGAAGTCTCTTCAGTTGCTTTGTGAGGCTTTTGAAGCAAAAGGTCTGGCTTGCTCTCCTGCAGGAGCTGACTGTATACTTTCCTGATTAATTGGCAGCACCTGCACAAGCTCATAGATATTCATTGGCCCGTTTTCTTACTCTTCAGAGTGATTGGACATCTAGTGATTTGACAAAAAGTGTTTCTCTAGACACCACATCATAATTCCCGATCTAAAGGGGAACTGAACTTCCGAAACAGTCTATTATTCTTGCCAATTTTTAAAATGTAAAAGTTTTTGCTCTTGCTCAGCTCTGCGCAGGCTATGGGGAACTGAACGGGACCCTGGACCAGAAATGGAGGAGATGTTGGCTGAACACGCCGCCCTGAAGGGTGTGAAGATCCGCAGACTCAAGGACCTCTTCCAGGATCACAATGTTCGCTGGCAGCTGCTCACCATCATCGTCACGTTCATCACTCTGCAACTTTGCGGCATTAATGCTGTAAGTCACAACACCAACACATCTGATCGATCGAAAAATGATTTAACTGAGAGTGCTTACTTTGTGAAAACACAACTCTATATGCCACAGTCTGTTCTGGAAATGAGCTTAATGACACAGCACAGAAAGCACATTAATTCACTCTTTCTTTTGTATGAAGAAGGCTTTTGTCATAATTTTCATTAATCAGAGCGTTTAAAGGTGCAGAATGCAAGTTTGACACCCAATGGTTGAACTAGGTATTGGACTCCTGGATCAGAACACACGCAAGTGCAGGTTGCCAGATTGACTTGATTTAAGGCTGATTTAAATCGTGAATGGCTGTATTTAAATTTTGGTCATGTTGCATCTGGTGCAAACAGCCAAATTGCTTATCATTGCAAATCTCCTCACGTAGCTTGTTGTTAGGACACATGGTTACAATGTAACCTGCTCTACTAATGTTTACAACACAGGGTCATTCTGAAAACGTAGCCCTATACACGTTTCTGGAGACCGCGAATTATGTGGCCAGAGGTACAAACGCTACGGGGCGGTATGACGATGTTTCTTTTCGCATTTACCAGCTGACCAATTGCCTCTGTATGCATGGCTTTCCCGCTGTAACCAGTTGGTCCCGTTAGCTTGCCATGTACGTCGGCGGACTTGAGACGCAGAGAGGAGTTGACCACGACGACGGGGTTCGAGTCTGGTGAAGAACGGTTCTAGAATGCAGGCAAGACAAAAACAGAATCCAAAAAATAAATTTAAACAAGTAAATAACAGGATGAGAATGGGGTAAAATCTGAAAACATAGTAAAAATCAGACGAGGATTTTTCTTTTTCTGGATTGGTTTTGAAAATTGTTGGGTTTAGGGAAGTGGGTGAGCGGGTCAATCAAACAGGGTCAAACAGTCATTCAACAGCGGCCTCTGGTGGGTTAATAAGAGAATGACAGGCGCAAATGGCACTCGTGAGAGAAATTTGAGATCTCAAAAACTAAAACTGCAAAATAACGTACCTCCTGTGACGTATTTCGTGGTCTCCAGAAATGTATCCAGAGTACGTTTTCAGAATGAGCCTGGGTTGAATGTTTAAGGTCGTAATATTTGTATTATTTGTTAATTAATAACCTCAATGTGGAGCTCTGAGTCTCATTTCTGAGTCTGCTACTGTCCATCGGAGGTCACATTTAGATCACGGACGCATGCTTTTAGAGCCTTTCTGAATGAATGAATGAATGAATGAATGAATGAAATACGTGGTTTTCCACCAAGGCAACCCCAGGTGCTGAAATATAATTGGCTAAAGTGCGGGTTAAAAGAACCAAGACAAAGACAGAAGTTCTGGCACCTAACAGACATTTTCAAAGCAGAATAACTGACTTTGTTTTTTTGTTTTTCAGATAAACAAGAATGTTCACTTGACATATTTCTTAAATATCTGTAGACATATTATGGTATTTTTATGCTTTAGAAGAGTCAAAAATTTACATACACCACCTTTAAAGCAGTGTTAATTTAAGCTTTAGTCATGAGGCTCATAACCTAGTGCACTGACATGTAACGCAACTGTGCTTTGGGCGTCCCGAGTTTGAATCCCAGCTCACTGACTTTCCCAATCCTGTTCCGTCTTTCGCTATAACTTGGCTTCCTGTGCAATAAAGGCCAATAAGTGGCAAAAACCAAACATTTCTTGCAAAGCTTCTATACTAAACTTATTGGGTCAAATGCGGTCAATGATCTGAAAGTGGAAGCAAAACATAGGGTGTAAAATATAAGTCTGCTAAAACATAGCAGGCCCGTAGCCAGCCTGGTGAAAGGGGTGGTTCTTTTTTGCTCAAAAAGTTTTTGCAGTTATTCGACTAATTTTCTATTTAATTATGAGATTTACATACTGCATTTTAGTGTCATTTTAAACACTATTTTAAGCTAGATTAGCTTGTCAGGTGGTCATAACCACACTTTTTGATGTACCAAAAATATTTCCTAAAGATTTAGAATAAAAAAAATAAATAAATATTTATTTTTAAAATACAAATTTATCACATAATATATCATTAGAAAAAAAAATAGAAATCTGTTAAAATTGTAGATTAAACACTGTAGCCTATTGTCATTTATTTAGCAAATAACAAACTGGCCAGGGGGCCTCACAGTGGCGCAGTGGGTAGCACGTTCGCCTCACAGCAAGAAGGTCGCTGGTTCGAGCCTCGGCTGGGTCAGTTGGCGTTTCTGTGTGGAGTTTGCATGTTCTCCCTGTGTTGGCATGGGTTTCCTCCGGGTGCTCCGGTTTCCCCCACAAGTCCAAAGACATGCGGTATAGGTGAATTGGGTAAGCTAAATTGTCCGTAGTGTATGAGTGTGAATGGGTGTGTATGGATGTTTCCCAGAGATGGGTTGCAGCTGGAAGGGCATCCGCTGTGTAAAACATATGCTGGATAAGTTGG
>CAIGQW010005633.1:3670630-3688807 GCA_903798125.1 Danio choprae | reverse complement strand
ATTAATATTGTGTGTGTGTGTGTGTGTGTGTGTGTGTGTGTGTGTGTGTGTGTGAGGTAGTATTGAATGTTTATGTAAAACAGACCTTAAAACAGACTTTAACAAAGTGATACAACAATTGTGACACTGAATTCATTACAATACAATCTTTTAACTACGAACATTTTATTTAATACACTTAATTCATTATTTAACCCTGCATTGCATGTTTACAGGTAAAACATTTCTTGCATGAATATCCTTTACTTGCTTGTACTCAAATTGTATAGAGTTGATTGCATTTGTCAAGGTCAACCCTCTGATACCATTACCTACACATTTGTTTTCTTCACATGACTGTCAATATAATCAAATGTGTTTATTTAAAACCACAAGAATTAGGGTTAAAAGTGTAAACAAATAAATAAAATAAAAAATGATACAACGAAATTCACAAAATGAATGAAATATTGCTTTAATTATTGATCCAATTAAAAGTACAACCTTTCAAAAATCCCTGAAAACAATGAGGTAAAACTAAAGATCCGTCACTCAGGGTTATTGAGAATGAAACCGCTTTTCTTTAAAAACATCCTAGTGTGTTAAGCCTGAAGTATTGCACCTGCTATTTCTGTGCTAAACCTTTAGTATGGATTGATTGCCCTTTGAAGCTAATTGGGTTCAAGGGCACAGACTCAAATTCAAACAAATCCAGCAAACCACATTTGAGTTTGCTTTGAAATGCCAACATCACTGATAACAATGTAGTGTTATAGTTCACATAGGAATAGTTCAAACAAAATAAGTGAACTTTTTTTTTATTTACTCCTCACAGTGCTGTTGTAACCCCTTCTTGCTTTTTTTGGACCACAAAAATTAAAGGAACCACAAAATAAAAAATCCTTCACACTCTTCACTATTAATCGCAGGTAAGAGACAAGCACGACGTTTCTTTAAAAGAAGATAAATGTGTTCAAGTTTAGGTAAGGTGAAAAACAAGCTATTATTTTGCAAAAGATTTGACCTTCAGAAGTCTTCATGCGCAACAGTGTGTTCATTAGTGCTGCCGTTTATTTATATTTGCCCAGAAAAAAACAAACATGCATTTTGGTAAACAAACTTGTTGAATTTGTTGCAACAGGAATACATGCTGTTTATCAGTCAACCGTCATCTTGATGGTCACTGGTGATCTGACCACTTGAGATATTCAGCTCAGTGAAGAAAAGCACAACTACACAAACTTTTTGAATGGATTTCTAGACATTGTGTTCAAGTTGCTCTTTTATGCTTTCCTATGTAAGCTGGTGTTCAATTTGACACTAATTTAATAAGTTCTCGTCCTCACATAGCATGCTGCACAACTTACTGTTCAAGCACTTGTGATATCTAGGCTGGACTCCAACCATGCCCCCTTAAGGGCCATTCACACCTTGCATGATGACTAGATAAATAAGATAAAGACATCGTTCAGAATGTAAAACAACAGCAGAGTTAAGACCACAGCTATAATGATAAAGATGTAGAGAAACAATTTAAGTAAAACCCTGATATCCAGTCAGAATCCATTGAATAATAAATGGCTCACGCAAGGCCTCAAATATCCAGGGTTAGTTTGGGCATCTTACTGTTGCCTCCTTTAAATGCTGGGGCAAAATAAATTGTGTTGGTTTTATTCCACTACACTGTCTGCAGTTGTTAAATTCAATATCTGTTTGTTTTTTTTTACATTGGTCAGATGCGAGGACACCTGGTAAAAAAAAGCATAAACCAAGAACAAACAGATCTTTATCAATTGCTGGTGTGGACACAAATATTGTTATTTTAAAATGTATAGTTCTGTCCTTGGTGTGAACAAATTATCCAAAAAGCTGCAGCTCATCTGTTCTGCAATGAGTCCAAGTCACAACTCTCTTCGTCTCCCTGCACTGGCTACTATTCGAAGCTCGTATAGAGTTTAAATCATTGATGCCTGCATACAGAACAGCCAGAGGCTCTGCACACGTCTACCTGCAGTTGCTTCCTCAAGTCTACACCCCCTTCAGAAGGCTTCAGCTGGTAAAGAGCACTGCTTTGTGGTACCATCATCACAGAGAGGCTCTAAATCACTTTCCAGAACCTGTTCTTTCACTGTTCCTCACTGGTGGAACAGTCTTTCTGATCCCATACAGTCACCCGTTTCATTTAAACGGCAACTAGAAACGTATCTATTATCTATTCAAAATAAATAAATCAAGCACTTGAAAAAAAATGTAATTGCCTGTAACGTAAACTAATTTTTATAGTATTTCTTTTTCCTACTATAGAAGTCAATGGTAACCAGGTTTTCAGCTTTCTTCAAAATATCTTCTTTACTGTTTCACAGGCTAAAGAAACTTATAATGTTTTGAAACCACTTGAGGATGAATACATTTTCACTTTGGGTGAACTATCCCTTCAATGACAAACGTGTGCTAGATGCACAGTGGTGCACAAAGACTATCAGCCAAGGTCAGGATTTCAGTTAAATAAAACTTAAAATTTCAGTTTGTTTTTCACCAAACCCTACCGTAATCCCTTCAGTACACTTAAACGATACAAAACCGTTGTTTAAAAAGCTCAAAATATTCTTCAGCGCTTTGTAATGCTCCACACAGTGCCCATGCGGTGTCATTTTTGTCATCAGAAGTGACTATAGACATTTGCACACACGCACTGTCTGCATGCAGTCGAATTTTGTGGCTGGACATGAAAAAACAGAAACAACACCAGGGTGAGTAAACAATGACTGGATTTTCATTATTGTATGGAAAGACATCCAACAGTCAGATTGAGCAGAAGTTTGACAATCCTCAGAACTGGAAGACGAGGCAAGTCGATTAAACACTTATAACAGTTTCAATGAAGCGGTCTTGACTCTTGTTGAACTCCACAAGCACAAACACTAGAGCACAATTAACTAGCTACACAGTACACCCATTGAATTTGCATGCCAATGCTTGGGTTTGTCCATAATTGTCCCAAATTTGGGCTAAATTAATCCAGTATTTTTTTTTCACAGTAAAAGTGTAACTGGTATTAAACCAAGAACAAACAAAACAAAAATATGTATGTTTTCCACCATAATCAAAAAAGCCACATCAAATTAAAGACAAGCACATTCTTGAGCAATCTGCTCATAAAAGAAGCGAAAGCACCCAGTGATGGCGTGTCTCACAGACACATATCATCTCCCATTCCTCACATTCCACCATTTCCCAGCAGCCTTTGCAAACGTGCCCCAACAAGTCGCATACATTACTAAAGCAGTTGAGGTGCTGAGAGTTTCCCACCCGACAGATAAACAGGGTTAACATTTAACCCAAGGCATAATCCTAAAACTTGGTGCAAAAGCGACTTTCAAAGCCATTTCTTATCAATAAGCATCAGATAACGACACGTTTACGATCATAACATGTATGTTTACTGTGAATGTATGATAAGAGTAACCTATGCAGTCTTAGAAAGTCAACAAGAGTGTGTTAGTATAGACAAGGGCAAGTAGAGACGCCTCTGGTACACAGGCCTGGTATGCGTGATTCAGAGTCTATAGGGTGGATTGGCGCAGTTATGTTAAGGACTGTTTCAGCAATGCCGAGAGACACGTTTAGCAGTGGCGGGCCTCTCCTGACCCTCCCCCACCCCAAACTCACAACTGGACTCCCTGCATTCCACCGAAAACATTCCCTTCCCCCTGCTAACCTGTGACAAGGAGGGTCCGACCAGAGCACCTTTAATTCGCCCCTTTAGCTTCATGCTGAGCCTAATGCATGGAGTGACTTCTAAGGCAAAAGGAGAAATAAATGATGCCTGAACTCAGGTTTAAGTCTAAAAAGAGCGCCTTTATTTGATTTATGTGCATTAGGTTACAGTTGGAGGTTAATGTAATGCGATGACCTATGTGATCCGCAACTTGTTTCCCAGCATTCCTGTGTGCGTTGAGCATATCAGAGGCTAAATGCTATGACAATACTATTGCACTGCTAGAATAGATGGTACAGTAGTGCAACATCGTCAGAGCAGCTGACCTCAGCACATCAGCACGCGGACAGAGACAGCCATCTTCTCTGGCCAATGACTGCTGGCCTTCTTTTACTAATTATATATATATATATATATATATATATATATATATACACACCACAACAAATAAAAAAAGAAGTAATATTAACAATTTTAATTATTTCCAGTTAAGAAAAGTTAACACAGGACCTGTAAATACAACTAAACATTATTATTATTTGTTATATTATATACAATTATATTAAACAAACTACAATAAATCAAAAAACAACTTCCAGCCAAATTGCAATATTAATAACACATTTTAAATATTAATATTTTATACTGTGTAGACATTTTACGATATTATATATTTAGCAACAGGCTTAACAATGCAATCAATTTTAATTATTATAACAAAATAAAATGCAACCACAAATAAAATGATAATAATCATTATTAAATAATAATTAATATATACAAATAATGACATTATTTTATCTAATAATTTACAATGTTACTTTGCATACTGCATGAAGCAATATGCCCTTTAACAATGTAAACTGTTTTTAACTGATATGATTAAAAAATAAATAAATGATTCGGTTATTGTTCAGTTAATGATGCACATATTACTATACTAAATGAAACTAAATGCAACCACAACTACTTTGAACAACTCCCCCCGGAAATAACAGTAAATATTCTATGATAATACAAATAACTACATATTTCCTAAAATAACTAAAAACAATACTTTGATGAAAAGACCAGTTTGTCAAACATTTACAGTTTGCAGTAGATCTGCGCATGCAGTGAGTGACTTTGATGGTTGTCCAGCTTTGCAGGCGTGTGTCGCTGCACATGTTAAATAATGTCAGAGCAGGAGAGGGTGAGAGGTGAAGGACTCTGTTCTATCAGCCAATGCCCTTTTAATATTGCACTGCTCTTCTGATTGGCCAGTAGTACAACAGAAAAAGGGCAATGGACAAAACATGGTCAATATCACCATACAGTCCTCTCCCTCATCATGCTTTATCATTGCATTTGATTTCTATAGTCTTTATTTGGTTATTATGCACATTTGGTTGAAAAATCAAAAAGAAGAGCAGCTAAGATTATTAGTTAACTCGTGACTTCAAAAAGTTACACATAACCAAATAATTCATACACAGAACTAAATGACTGCAACAGCAGATTAACAGAATTAAACAGAAGGTTTGAGAAAGCAAATGCTTACTAAAGACAAAGTTTTCACTGCTTTTATTTATGGATCCCGAGGGGCTCTGCTTTACAATGAAAACACTTTTCATTACTGCTTGAAAATAATCGTAATAATAACTGTATAAAAGCTATCTTCTTAAACATGCCTCTGATGTAACTTTTAACTCCACATGTGACAGGATAAAATGTCAGATGTTCAGAAACAACTGAAATGTGTTTTCGTTTAAACCCTGATAGTTGCGTAAGATTTAGTGAAATCGAACTAAAGTAAACTATATATAAATACATAAAACCAAAAATAATAAGTGACCATTTTAATTTAAGCGCTTCAACACTTCATCAGGTCATATCTATGAATTCTCTATGACTTTTCCAGCATTTTATGACGACTGATTCAGGACTTAAATAAAACTATGCTTACAAAGCATCTTTACGACTTGAAACCGCGTTTTACAGTTAAACAAAATTCAAATACTGACTTCAGAAATGGTCACAACTTTTCCAGGCTTGGAAATCTCTTTAAAGATTCCCTAATATTTGTTTTTCCAATGCAGTGGAAACATTGTCAGGTTTAGAAATCCTACGACTTTATAACGCGTGTGAGCTTTGACAGATTTTAACACGTTGCATAATTTGCTTTAACATTTTCAGACTTGTTGCAAACCATAACAAACTTCCCGAATTATTATCGACTCTTCGTTAATTAGGCAATCATTGAAATTTACATCGCACGCGTTATAAATCAGTTAATTACAAAAAAAACTCCACATTCGCGTTTGTTTTGATTCGTATTAAATGTAAAGCCTCACAAAACCCAACTAAACTTCAGCACACAGACGAAATTAGATAATAACGGCAGCGTATTTACATCTACCGTTTAAAAAGGTAATTCGTACCTGAGCACACTATCAGCAGCGCGTAGATTTAAAAGGCGACAGTTGATTGATCCTCATCTGCTTTCTCAAACACAAACACAGCACAGAGAGGCTCTCGTACCCGCGGGTTGATGCCTGGCACACGGTCCTGATGCGCATAAAAATGAGGCGAGTGGATTGGTCCCATCCATCCAAACTCTCCTTTGCACCCTATAGACCCCGCCATTCCCGCCCAATCATCCCGAAAACATGAAGAGCACACAGTGAACCCCAAATTCATGAATGGCAGCGAACCAAGGGAGGGACACTCCGTCAGAGGGAAAAAAAATGAAGAGGGAGAGTGAGAGAAGAAGAAAAGTTGAGGAAAAATGTGCAAAACCCGGACGCCTTCATCTTCGGTCCTTTTTCTAACGGTAAACGTAATAAAACTGTCGGTGTGTAAGAGCGTGAAGATAAAATCTCACCCCGCGACTCTGCGAAAAAAATGAGCAAATGTAGAGACGCGCGGCCTCACGGCCTTCCAACGTCAGACTCCATCTTTGACTAGTTGACATTCAGATCCAGCCGGAGCAAATGCTTCATTTGCATGCGCGGCGCTGATTGGTGGGCTGCTGCGCTAGTCTGTGCCGTGCGGCGCGCCATTGGCTGAATCCATAACTCCTTGGCGCTCTGACTCGCGCTGTGATTGGACGGCAAACTGATAACGCCGTTGCATACTTTAATTGAGCAACAAATACGCGACGCACTGTCTCATTCACAAATTTGCCATCAGCGCTCAACATCACAGACGATAGCACTGATTACATATGTCCGCTGGATGATAAACATTTCTCATTTCCGTTTTGTTTTATCATTCTTTTGGATTGTTTACAGCTTTCGTGCAAATAAAAACTTTAGGACAGGAAGGAGATTTAATTTATTGTATTTTACATAGAGCTCTAAAGTGTGAAGGAGTTTTGCTTTCATGTACATTCTTATACACAGCTACGGTTTCTTTGTGGAAATTCACTTCCGTGAGTCAGTGTTAAAGCTCTGCTTAATAATTCATAACACATAGAGTTGCAAATCTGATTTAATGCATTAGATTGTATAGTTAATATAACCACATGAAAGAGTATTTTATTTTATGCTAAGCCTGTATAATAATCATAAATAGGTTGCAATAAAATGCTAAGTAAAAATTAAATAAAACTTTGTATCATCTCTTTTTTTTACGTTTTCATAAGTTAACTGTGTTGTTTTAATTTTTGATTATGGTGAATGACAATTAAACATTACTTCGCCCATATGTTGACATTTATTTTCACAGAAGTTATCTGAAACAGACATTTTGCTTGCATTTATTATTCTTTACACCACCAGCAGAAACCTGAAAACAGGATCTGTATTTATTGTATTCATTTATAAATTTTTTAATTCTATTTGTATTAAAAAAACAATGCACAGATCTCTAAAGAATTACATTTCAACCAAAGGCTTCAAATTGTTAAAACTTCTCTGAGGCAACTGATTTCACTGTTAAACAAACAAGCAACACTGAATTAAATACGATATTCTAAAGTCTAAAAACTAAACCAGTTTTTATTTACATTCATTTATTTACAACTCTGAAAAAAATAGCATCTAGATTTTATGGGGGGAGCCACATCGGTGGGCTGGACTTGGGCAGGTTGTAGGCGGAGCCTGAGTGTCCAGTGAGCTTTGATTGACATCTGGAGGAGGGTAGTGGGCTGTGAAATGTGGCATTCTTGGCCAAGGGAGCTGAAATAATGGTATTGTTTGGTAAGAAAGGGCCCATTTTCCCCCCCTTCCCTCTCTCTGTCCCCCAATCTGAAGGGATCTGATTGTGCGCTTAAAAGTGTTTGATGTGGCCAATGCATTCAACAGACTGCGGGTAAAACTAGAAGGGACGTCCTGACTTCCTTGACGTCTTTCGCTTGTAACTAACTCCAGATCCACCATTTGCTGTATCATTTTAAAAATTAATTCACTATCAGTGGCTTTTCGGCTAGTTTTGCATGCTTTTCAAAGCACGAATGAGTGATTTCTGCAGTCATATACGCTAAATTCTGTAAATCATTTGAATTCATGTTCTGTAGGTGGATTTTGTTTAAAGGTTGTAAGGTTATCATGTCACACTGTCACACTGTTCAAGGGTAAAAAAAAACATGCACAGAATATGTCAATGGTTGCTTCTTTTAAAGTAAATTCACCAAGAAAAATTAACATTTCTACATTGATCAAAACAAATTAAAAAATGGTTTATTTTAATATGGAACTTTGAAAGTGCTTATCGAAAGTGTATGCTTGTATTTGTTATATGAAGGTTGGTGGAAATGTATTTAGCATTTAAATTTTTTTAGAAAGCACAAAGAAATCAATTTTCTAAAGCAAGAATTATGTACAAAAATATATATATATATATATGTGTGTTCAATTTAACGCCTTTGAAAACTATCAAATCAACCCAGTTTGGAAGACAAAATAACTGCACAACTTATGTTCCTAAAATACTTGAATAAATGTATAGATGTTGTGTATTGTTTTCAGTCTGAAATATTTGTATTAGTAATATAGTAATAAGTGTAAATGTAGTAATAATAAGCTGAGTGAATGATTTAGAAACTTTATACAGACAAATCTAATTATTTGTAACGGATTTCATCTATTTTATGCTTATAGTAATTGATTTGACAGTGCGACAGACGTCTCACATAATCTGATAATTAGTAATAATTATTTGTGGATCTACAATAATTATAAAATTGAAATTAGTAGCAAAAGATGTGCACAAATTATGGAAACAATTATACATTATAAACCATGTGTAATTAACCACAATGATTCAAATAGATTTGTACAATTAACTGCCTTAAAAAGATTTAATTTAGTAGAAAAGCCGCTTTCCAGTCAAACTGTAATTGTTTATTCATTTTATAATTTCAGGGTTTCATATGCATAATTATAAATATAAACCGAGAGAACATTTAATAACGGAGTTGTGCTATTAGTATTTGAAAGAAAATCTTTGAAGTTTTTTATGGCATGAAATGAATTCTTGCTAGATTATGAAAAGGAGGAAAACATGCATGAGACGTCTGTTTTTGGTGTTTACATCAAGTTAAATGTACAAAAGTGATTTATTATACATAAAAAATGCTGTGGAAGAAATATTGTTCCATCTTCATTCAGCGTAACGGATAAATCCATGGAAAAATCAAACACCAAACTTATTTGGGTTTGAAGGATAGTGCCAAAGTATAAAGATTTCAATCTTTTAGTCTTAAATGATTCTTGTTCTGAATCAGATTTTGTATATAAACTATATAACATTTTAGTATATAAACTATAAAAGACAGTTTAGTGAGTGACAAATCATGCTTTAAATGTGGTAGTAATTTTTGAATGCTTGTTATAATGGTTTCTATGTTGTAAAAGATATATAATTCAGAAGTCCTTTAAAAACATTTATAACGAAATAACTAAAATAGTAAAAGTAGGATTTTAAGAAAACAACATTTCCAGTATATGTTTTAAATATGTTGTAAAGCCAACATTTCGAATGTTCAAGCAAACCTCCATCTCATCCTTTAATTAATTGAAAGGCTTCCTGCTTGCTCTTTTACCTGACACAGAGAAACCTTTTAGACCTGGATGGGAGGTACGGAGTTTTGTGATTGTTCTTTCTTTTCCCTGATTCCCTTCCTCCAAAAATGTTCCTCCCCACTTCCTCTGGCCTTTCACCTTTCCCTGCTGCCCCCTCTCTCTCTTTTTCTCTCTCTCTCTGAACGCTGCTGACAGACACTCATTGATAATTTCCTTAAACCGAACAGAAGGGTAATGGATGTGCTTTCGGTATCGGCATCACAGTGGGCGGTGTTGTGGACGGGATGCAAATCCCTTTGAGGTTCTGCGTGTATGTTTTTGGAGTCGAGAGCCCACCTCCAGTTTACCGGGATGCCTCTCTCTCTCTCCTCCCCTCCCCCTGTTTCACCTTAATGCAAAACACTGCAGGCAAAAGTGTTTCTTCACGCATCTGTCAAATCTGACTGGGAGCTTTTTGGCTTTTCATAAAATGCTTTTTTCAGTCTCATGGAAAGAAAACATCCAAAATACGCTTTTAAATGTTTCTTTTGTTGCACTTTGTGTCTGTATTTTAATTATACAATTCATATAAATCTGTAAATGTTTTTCTTGCACTAAATCTCCATGCACTTCAACAGCTAACTTCACAGTTTATTAATTTCTGTATTTTGAACTGTTACTGTTTATACAGGAATATGTTCATATATAATTGGCTTGATTAGTGATAAACATATTTAGTTCATATCTGACAGTGATAAAACAAGATCCCAAAATCTTCTGTTTAAAACCTTTGACTAATATTTCCAAAAAAAAAGAAACAAGAATTTTGAACCTGACTTCATCCAAAGTTGTTCTTTTTTGTTACTATAAATATATTAAAGTTATTTTTATTTTATAGTATAGTGCACATTTAATGAAAAATGCTTCTTTTGTTACATTTTAGCCGTTTGTGTCTGTAGATTTCAATTTTATTACAGATGTTTCTCTCAAAATATGCTTGTCCTGCAATAAATCTTTACTTCAGCTGCACTTTTACACACCAAACCTCACAGTTTTATTCACATCTGTATTTTGAAGGTTTTTATACATGGGTATATTCATATGTAAATCTATCGATTATATACAATATTTTATTGTACAAAAAATGGACTTACTTTCTGGTTGTTGTCAGTATTTTCTGAATGATGATAAGTGATAAAAAGAGATTTCCAAAATCTCGTGTAAAACAGTAACAACAACCACAACCTTTGACTCTAATATGTTTCAAAAAACAAAAAGAACAAAAAACTTTCAAAGAATTTCAAAACATTGAAATGTTAGTTTTGCTAGAAATATATGCAAATGAGTTCATATTTAATTAAAACGTTTCATTTGCATATTTAAACATGACATTTTAGATATAAAAAACGTTTGCGATTCTCATAGTAATGGATGAGCAGTTTAAAGTTCGCGTGTGCTCTGTTCACCTGTGCTTCTGGAGCGGCTGTTGTCAGCTCATGTCCAGCATTCCAGCTGTGTGGGAGGCGAAGAGGAGGATTTTTGGGCTGAACGTGACACCAAACATCAGCTTTTTCTGCAGGGGGATTCCAGCATTCTGGGCTGGAGGTGTGAACATTCATTCTGCTCACTTTGCCTTTTAACACTCACGCTGTTCATTCCTAAAGCAATCAACAATGTTGGTGTAATACTCTAACACCAAACAGACAAATAAAATACAATTATACAGAATAATTGGATGGTTTTGGCATTTGAACAACTCATTGAAACACAAAAATGCTGCATGTTTCAACACAAATGTAGCTTAAATATGGACAGTTAAATGCTTTCATCTTGAATAAAAATTTCAACCCACTGATTAGGTTTGTCCATATTTATCCCAAATTCAGCATGAAACATTCCAGCAATTTACATTGTAAAAAATATGATCACTAAGTCATATGTTTTTATGTTAATATTAACTTTATAAATTATAAACAACGTTAATCATGTTTCTAACTTATTTGTGTAGATATACAAGCTGTTTTTTATAAGTCAGTTTAATGTTACTGAAGTTCAAATAAGGCTAAAGGTTAATTGGAGACTTAATTTAAGGCAACCATGTATTTGTTTTTTTTACATCAAATGAAGGAATTTGAAAAAGCAAATCGAACAAAAAGGATCAAACATTTATTTGTTCAGTACTGTTTGTTATTTAATTAATCAACTATGAAACTAGTAATGCCTTAAAACAAATTAAATTAAAACTTTTTTTATTGTTTTAGTATTATTCACTCATTTTTGTCATTTGTTTTGTTATGTTCACCACGGCTGCATTCATTTAAACATAAATACAGTAATTCTAAAAATCTCAAATATTCTTGCAATTCAAAATAACATTTTTATTTGACTGCATGTAAATAAATAATTAAATAAATAAATACGACATTCATGTGACTCAAACCTGATCCTGATACATTTTTTCAAGATTCTTTCATAACGAATCTTTAAATCTTTAATAAACCAGGACACCATTCATTTGAAAATAATCTTTTGTAACAAAAAACTGTTTAGTTCAGTTTCATTCTCGTTTATCATCTTTATCTTCCTTGTTAAAGTTTTTCTTATAATTACTTTTTCATAATTCCTGATGGTATAACCCTTTGAATGGTATCTATAACAATTATAAAGTTGGTTGCAATTATTAAGTTGGTTTTTTTATCGTTTCTTAATTTTTCACTTTCAAAAATCTTAATAATCTTAATCTACTTTTAATAAAATTTAAAAAGTGTCAACTACCTTGATTTGAGATGTAAAATCAAATCAAACAAAATAATAGTAGTTAAAACTGCCAAATGTTCAACCATCCAAGATAGCTGATATGTAATTTTGTCTTTGTGTGAAACATTTCACAAACTTCTGAAATGTATATATTTTATGTTAACGTATTAAATAAGTGACTATGTTTCAACTTTTGTTGTCATGCAAGAAGCTTTAAGTCAGATTAGTGCAATTTAAGTTAAAACGACTTGTAAGTTTACTTTGGTTCAATTTAATTATTTAAGTCAACCACAATTATTTGCTTACAGTGTGTCCACATAATGCATCAACCATAACCTTGTAGTTCGAGCGCTGCGAGTCCTCTGTGCGCCATGTGTTGGTCAGCAGCTTCTCGGTGGCATCCATTAAGTGAACTTCAGAGGAATTCCTCACAGAAGACCTGAGGAATGAAGACAGAGGTCAGAGAGCAGATCCAGACCAGCCCAGAGAGCCTGAGGGTCGAGGAGGAGACAAACCTGTGCCTAAATCTTGTCTGCACAGTTTTAACCTGCATACTTGTTATTCATGCAGAAATGAAACAGGTAAGAGTTCTGTGGAGCTAATGAATGTAGTGTGTTTTATTTGCGTATATTTCTCTTTCACACCATTTAACTAACTGAATATTGCTTGTTTATCACTTGGGGAATTGATGTCAGTTAATGTTACAAAAAGTAGTTGAATTAAATGCTAATAGTTAACCCTGAATATTATATACTGTTAAAAACAAAAAATAGTTACTTCACTAAACCCGTTGCCTTAAAAAGCAAAACGTTGACTTTACTTTACAAAATAAAAAGTGAGTAACCTCATTGTAACTTGGAAGTTGACGAAAGTTCATTTGTTCATTTAATTACAATTGTTTAGGCAACAGGTTTACTTTAAAGTCAACTAATCACTTTTTACAGTGTAAAATAAAATGTTATTTTAGTTTTATTGAGATAAAATTTTACTTTGTACAAGAGATTTGAATTAAATTGATGTAATTTTGCTGTATGATTCTCAAATGATGTCATCATTTCTATTACTTTTCTTTATATAACTGCAATTAATTTGCATTTATTTAGTTTTTGCTGTTATTTCACTATAAAATCATAATCAGAAGTATTTACCTGTTGAGTAACCAAAATAAAATAAATTCAAGATGTTTATATATATTTTTAATAATCATTTGTTTCATTTGAAGATTGAAGAGAGTGTTTAATATGTCATATAATACACATAATACATACACATACATATAATAAAAATGGCTGGATTGTTTTAAACCAATGTTGGGTCAAATATGGACTAATCCAACCATTGGGTAAAAAGCGCCATTTAAATTAAATTGAAATAACAAAAACAGCTAAAACAACGTTGGGTTAAAGATTTTTGTAAACATTTTTTTGTGTATAATATAGCTCAGTGGTTAGCACTGTTGACTCACAGCAAGAAGGTCGCTGGTTCGAGTCCCGGCCATGGGTCAGTTGGCATTTTTGTGTGGAGTTTGTATGTTCTCTCGTGTTCCGTGGGTTTCCTCCTGGTGCTCCTGTTTCCCTCACAGTCCAAAGACATGCACTATACCTGAATTGAATAAACTAAATTGGCCGTAGTGTATATGTGTGAATGAGAGTGTATGGACGTTTCTCAGTACTAAGTTGCAGCTGGAAGGGCATCTGCTGTGTAAAGCATATTGTGGATAAGTTGACGGTTCATTCCGCTGTGGCGACCCCGATGAATAAAGGGACTAAGCTGAAGGAAAATGAATGAATGAATGGATAATAAAATAATATGTTTAATTTGCATTTAAAGAGAAATAATTAAGATAAAAGACTGATTTCTAAAACTAAAACTGCTACGCTGTCATTTCCATGAAGTTCACTCTTCATTATAGGACAGTCATTGACTCATTGCCGACTCTTGCCTCTCCTCTGATTGAATCTCACATGTATCTGTTTCTACAAATGAAGGAGTGTTTGTAAATGACATCTGCAGTTTCCACTGAGCCTCATTCACACCATGGTACAGTTGACCCTGAGTCTCGGGATGCTCTGGTCAATGTGTGAACAAGGCTGAACCCTACAAATTCCTCAGTCCAGCGTCTATCTGACCCTGATGACCCCCAGACCCACACCCTGATGACCCGCTGATTAACCCATAAACCACCATCAGCATCAGGGCTGTAAGCTCAAAACATACAGAGCATAACCTACATGCCTTCTGTCCTCTGATTATTCATGATCTCATACATATTTAATGATTGATAATAAGGTTTTAGCTGTATTTTAAGATGAAGAATTACTAGAATGAAGCCATTCAGGTTTGCATGATTATCCAAATATTATATTTTAGATAAATTATGATTATCAGGCTTGATTACGCACCCGTCATTTATGATCATATTGAATTGTGTTATTTTTTGCCCATAATAAAACTGATTTTACCTCTTTTTATTATGTTATATTTAAAAGTAATTACATAATCAGGCGTAATATAATAACCCAAAATATTTAAGTTATCATTTAAGTTTGTGTAAAACTATATCTAATGATGAACATTTAATGTACTGAAACATGCTTTTGAGGATTTGTCTTCCATTCATTATAAAAACAGCTACAGAAAAAGGAAACCACTTGACAATTCTTTTGTTTTTGGGGGGATTTATTAATTATAAGTTAAAATATTAAAATTGGTTTTATTCTATAAAATCTAAAAACTTCCAAATATTAAATATTTGTTGTTTAGAGCAAATATTTACGTCACAGTAGCAAATGTTGTGACTGAAAATCAGCGTCATTGTACCAAATATACAAATATTGGTATTATGTTAAACAAATAAATAAAATGTATAAAAAACAAAACAATTTTATTCTATTTTTGGCCAAGTTTTAGCAATTGTTGCACCAAATTGCAAAATTAATAAAATCTTAGTCTTTTTTCTGAGCCACGTCTCTGGTTTTAAAATAATGAAAAATTATTATCCATATTTCAATATGAACACCGACAGTACTGAAGCAATTTAGGCTTAATTATGTCATAATTTGAATTTTTCAAAAATGTTCTCAAAATGATCCTCCGGGATCTTCAGAGAACATTTATTTGTTCATTGTTGTATTGCGCTGCATCATTTTAGCTTAGAGGAATATTTTATGAACTATTGAATATTTGCTGAAATTAATGTTTTATCACAACCCACCCCCCCCCCCCCTCCTCTAATCGCCCCCCATCTAATCGCCCATGAGCTCCATTATTTATACATAAAAACATGATATATTAAATTGTGCAAGACATAACACCTGCATAATCTTTCTTTAAAAGTTTATAAACTTCCATTAAAATGACATTTTTCTAACTATTATCTCAAATATCTGGTTTTACATGATTAAGATGATCACTTGCAAGTTAATGTGTGATATTTTCAGGATGTTATACCTATTTTTCCTATCTTAACATGCAGAGACATCTTCAAAAAAACTCCTCAATGTTGATTCCTCTGAGAAAGGCAAAAACAAGAACAGCTCAGTCAAATAATAAAACCCCCAAAACCCTTTGCAGCTAAAAGTCCGAAGTGTTGACTAACCATGGCTCATGTTGGTAGTAAAGGTTTAACGGCAGCAGTGCTACTGTAGTTGACTAGTTTTTAACAGCAACTGCTGCTTCAACAGATGAATGAATGAGCGGCCATTTTCCCTCAACGAGTCTCAGAACAGTGACGTAACGAGTTTTGGGTCACGAGACAAAACATTTAACAAAAAAAAAAAAAAAAAATTATTATTATTAGTCAAACAGGTATGTTATTTCGAAAGACATTCTGGAATAGTCATATTTTTCGTATTAATGTACGAATTGTACGTTATTTTAAAATTACAGTGCTGATTATACTTTCCGTTTAAAATAAGATTTTAGCGCTTATTATTATTTTTTTTATATACTTTAAACTTTTTATTTTAGATAAAGCAATCGTATTAAAGGCCTATAAACTAATAACTGGGCACGGAGGCTGTTAACAGTTAGCTGTGGTAAAGTAGTGTTACAGTGACACCTAGTGGAGGCAAAGCGAAGCGTTTCAAATGTGCAAAAACATTTTAATAACAATAAACGAAATAAATAATATTAATAAATTAAATTAAAATAATAAAATGACAACAATAGCCTAAATTATTCAACATGTATTATTTATATTCATTAGCCTATTTTTACAATTAATATTAAGGCAAAAATTGTGCTGCTTTTATTATACATTATCAACTTCCTAAAAGTGTTGAACATTGTTAAATCTTAGATCATTAAAATAGTTCAAGTACAAGCACTTTTAGTCAAGTGTGATTTAAGTGACTACTTGTATTTATCTTGCCAAAACATTTAATATTTGTAGGCTACAATTTTTGACCACCTTTATTTATGTTTTTAACAATTCAAACGCATATTTTCTAAGATGAAGACCGGTGTGCCCTTCCATATTCAATTGCAATGAGAATACGCCCAAAATTGTCAATACAGTTAAATCAAAAACAACAGTTACTCACCCTGGTACCATTATCTAAAGTTATTTAAAAAAAATACTGAGCTCAGGTCTGCTTGACTACTCTGTAGAAGGAAGAAGGAATGGCTATAGTTTCCAGAAAACAGTATTTAAAAAAAGAAAGTGAGCGTCAGTCCTGTGGGTTAAAATTCCTTGATGATAAAAGAGAAAGATGATAGTCACTCAAATAATTATCCGATACAACTGATATCTGAAGAAGAGCATCTCTGAACACACGTCAAACCTTGAAGCAGATGAGCTACAGCAGCAGAAGATAATAGGCTACTTGAGAAAGCTGGTATGCCTCTAGTCCTGTATCAGCGCTTCACGCTCCTGCTGGTGTAAGAGAATGGAGATTAGCTTGACATTTCATCAGCACCAGTTGAGCATGCCTTAAACCCCACAGCCTACCCGAGTACTGCAGTGTCTCCATCTTGTGATGCTACTTCCAAAACCATGACAAACATACAAATCATCTCAACCTTCACTAAACTCCAGTCTCCAGATCTCCAGTGCTGGAACAGAAGATTCACATCAGGAATGCACAGATGACCAATCTGCAGCAAAGAGACAGTTTAAAAAAGTGCCCAACCAGGATTCAGAAGAGTGTATCAAAAAACAAAACATTGTATGATGGTAAAACAGGGTTTCCAGTCTAAATCAAATATGAAATTCCCACTTTTCCCTAACAAAAATGAACAGAAAACAGGTTGCTGTTGTGCTTTGGATAATATTAAAATTATATATATATATAATTTTGCTTCACTTAAAAAGCCACTATGAGAATATCAATGGATGATTTACCTTTGATTTTGGCTAAAAATAACTCTTAGGTACTCAGGTATTTACCTCCATCATTTGATATAGCTCTAAAGCAGTTTTACAAATTTTGCAATTAGTTTTTCTGTGGTTTACTTTTTTTTAACACCCAATGGCAAAGCTCCTAAAATGGATATTATCCTAAAAAAATATTGTGGTGACTGCATTTGATTTCAGCGATTGTCGGCTGATGAGCATTAAAATAATAAAATAGAGCTAAAGAATAGACTAGGCATACATGTAACAACAGGCATGAAACAATGAAGTAAAAGAAAAAATACAATTCGATAAACTAAGACGTAAAGCAATAAACAGAATTCTCTAATATTTCAAAACTTAAATGCATTTATAAACAAAAATAAATAAAAAAATAATTATAT
>CAIGQW010005633.1:3645791-3658710 GCA_903798125.1 Danio choprae | reverse complement strand
ATAACATTTGGATTATTTGAATGCTAATTAATTATTTGATGACTATTATAATTACTAGAATACACAAACAAGTTTATAAAAGCACAAACGTGTCTAAACCTGGAAGTCCATATGCGCTTACTGACATACTACTCAAAGAGAGTTAAAAAGACTTGACGCCCATCCCAAGAAACCAGTAAGACTGGCTGCATTAATTACTCACCCAGAAAACATCATAGATGAGCAGGCCTGACAGCAGTAAACATGACACTTTCAGACTCGGCAGCCTCACAAACGCAATCATTGCCACGCAGAGACCCATGGCAAGAGCTGCAGGAGACAAAAATACAAGATTTCACTCCACAGATGAAAAAAAACAAACAAAAAAAAAACAGCACGAGTTAAAGCAGAGGATGTGTTTACATTCTCCACCTCCACACGAACACAAACAGAGAGTAAAAGCATGCTGACGCACCGTCCATGAGCAGCCAGTGGCCCGTCAGCACCCAGATGAGAACCAGCATGACAGAGAGAGAAAACGACAGCAGCTCCGCCAACGTGAAGCGGCCACAGCAGCCGAATGAGATCCTGGAGACAAAAGAGACACGTTGAATACACTCAGCTCTTTTTCACACCCTGGCAAGCGAATTAGAACACTGTCGTCTATTAATGCACAAGAGGATCATTCTAGCAAAAGCAAACAGAAGAGATTCTAGATTACACTGAGACTGAGTGAAGCTGCGAGGCGAACAAAACGGGGGCATTATCTGATTTCTCAATGAATTTAAAAAGCCCATTTGAAGCATCAAATCAGGCAAAGAATATCTAAAAGTGTTAATAAATTGCACTGTGCCACAAAGTGAACCAATTGCACTAACCAATAAATTGTGTCTACACTCTTAAAACCATTTTAAGGTTATTTAAAGACCATTTTAGATTATTATTTTATTATTTACACCTGGAAAGGATTTTGAATTAACTTAGAAACAAACAAACAAAAAAAAATCAATAACAATCTGGTCTGAGCAATTTTTACTGCATCTAATTTCAAGTAATTAACACAAAACATATCCACATAAAGTTGTTAAACTTTGCTTTTAATGGTGATTACAATGTTCCTAAAAACAACCACATGTATTATTAATTAATAAGATAATTAATTTATAATTATTATAAAACAGTATTATTATTATTATTGTTATTATTATTAATAAAACCAGGAATAATACAATACAATACAATACAATCCACCAGGGGTTCTCAAACTCGGTCCAAGAGGGCCGGTGTCCTGCAGATTTTAGCTCCTACTTGCCTCAACACACCTGCAAGGATGTTTCTAGAAAGCCCAGTAAGAGTTTGATTTGCTAGCCCAGGTGTGTGAGATTGGGGTTGGATCTAAAATCTGCAGGACACTGGACCTCCAGAACCGAGATTGAGAACTCCTGCAATACGCCTTAATTACTTTTGACAACAACTTTAATAACTGATTAAACAGTTTATATTATATCTATTTTGATATTAATATAAAAAAAAAAAACAGCAACACATGCTAATGAGAGGCATAATTAACTGCTTGAGTGACTGCCACACAATTTTTGTAATCTAGTCTAATCTGAAAACATAGTTTGCCAACACATGAACTGGGCTAACTGCAGTGAACCGCAAACACCTCTGATAAGCGAGTAAACACTTCTTACTTGTTCTGTGGGGAGCAGGGTCTGGTCAGATACTGGCACATGGGCAGCAGCAGGAACGCAAACGCAATGGTCGCTAGAACTATGGAGGACAAACAGAAACACAAGATGAACCTCCAGTGGATGAACTAGGTCAGTGTGTGAGAAAGGAGAGCTGGGAGGTCACCGGTGTGTTTGTATGCACACATACCTGCAGTGCATATGGTGAAGACCACCTGAACCGAGTCGAAGAAGAAAAACATGACGAGCAGAGACACAGAGGCTCCGATTGGCAGAAACAGCGCCTGTGTGGAGTCTATGGTCTGAATACCTGTGCAAACATGAGTTCACATGAGATCATTCACAGGCTATGTTTACATTAGTGCACTTTCACTTTAACACAGAAATCTTTTGCTATGGTTACACTTTACAACCACAGTGTCTGCACCTCAAAAACTTTAAGAGACTTTTGGAAATGCTGCAGACTAGGAATAAGCATAGAGGATTAAAACTATAATTACAACATTTTCTGTTATTTATTTCTAAAATGGTATCAGCAATGCTAATTCATATGTATCCACAGAGTAACAAGTCCTTTATCTTTAACTTGCACTTAAAGTTGAATATTAGTATCACGCAGAATAACCAGTAAGATATTATGTACTACTATGGCAAAGACAAAAATTATTTAGTTATTACAACTATTATGTTTTGAGAAAATCTCTCCGTTAACTAACACTTAGGAAATAGCGCACAAACACATATTTTTTTTAATCATTTATTTTACTAAAAAGGATGTTGAAAGCTAGATACACTCCTTCACAAGCATCACAGACGATTCCAGTGATTGTTAAAAACAGAAAAAGGAGGAAAAAAACTATTAAACTGAACAAACATGAAGGCAATAAATACATGATTGTGGCAATATATAATATGCTGTGTTGCTGCTCTTCTGAATCACTGATTCGTCAAGCCTCTATCCATTATATGAAAAAGGAATTGTTTAATTTGTGACAAGTGCTCAAAATAAAGTCAGAAAGCGAATCCTGTTTTTTCTTTGTTTCAAGTAACATTTTTTGTGGTCTTGTCTGAGCATTTTGCATGCACACAACATATCACAGCTTTTAATAACTTGCTGTCACAGCCTGCAGTCAAACACATTCATACATGTAAAAGGCTATTTAACTGGAGAGTTGTACAATCTGTGCTGTTTGCACCGACCCACTGCTGCCAAATGTTGATGTTTTACAAGGATACTGATACTGAAGAAACTAAATCTGGTTTCCATAAACCATTGTTTATACTGACTACTATTATCATTTGTGCTCTATTTAATAAATGTATATATACAGTAGTGGCCAAAAGTTGAGAATGACACAAATATTAGTTTTCACAAAGTTGTTCAGTTGTTTCTGTGATGTACTAAAATATTATTACAAGCATTTCATACGTTTCAAAGGCTTTTATCGACAATTACATGACATTTATGCAAAGACTCAGTATTTGCAGTGTTGGCCTTTCTTTTTCAGAACCTCTGCAATTTGACTGGGCATGCTCTCAATCAACTTCTGGGCCAAATCCTGACTCATAGCAACCCATTCTTTCATAATCACTTCTTGGAGTTTGTCAAAATAAGTGGGTTTTTGTTTGTCCACCCGCCTCTTGAGGATTGACCACAAGTTCTCAATGGGATTAAGTTCAGGGGAGTTTCCAGGCCATGGACCAAAAATTTCAACATTTTGGTCCCCGAGCCACTTAGATATTCCTTTTGCCTTATGGCACGGTGCTCCATCGTGCTGGAAAAAGCATTGTTCTTCACCAAACTGTCGTTGGAAGAAGTTGCTGTTGGAGGTTGTTTTGGTACCGTTCTTTATTCATGGCTGTGTTTTTGGGCAAAATTGTGAGTGAGCCCACTCCCTTGGATGACAAGCAACCCCACACATGAATGGTCTCAGGATGCTTTACTGTTGGCATGACACAGGACTGATGGTAGCGCTCACCTTTTCTTCTCCGGACAAGCCTTTTTCCAGATGCCCCAAACAATTGGAAAGGGCCTTCATCTGAGAATATGACTTTGCCCCAGTCCTCAGCAGTCCATTCGCCATAGTTTTTGCAGAAGATCAATCTGTCCCTGATGTTTTTTTTGGAGAGAAGTGGCTTCTTTGCTGCCCTTCTTGACACCAGGCCATCTTCCAAAAGTCTTGGAGCTGAAGGCTCTTTAGGAGACGATCCTGACGCTTGCTGGATTTTCTTGGACGCCCTGAAGCCTTCTTAACAAGAAATGAACCTCTTTCCTTGAAGTTCTTGATGATCCTATAAATTGTTGATTTAGGTGCAATCTTAGTAGCCACAATATCCTTGCCTGTGAAGCCATTTTTATGCAAAGCAATGATGGCTGCACGTGTTTCTTTGCAGGTCACCATGGTTAACAATAGAAGAACAATGATTTCAAGCATCACCCTCCTTTTAACATGTCAAGTCTGCCATTCTAACCCAATCAGCCTGACATAATGATCTCGTCAACATTCTCACCCGAGTTAACAAGATGATTACAGACATGATCTCAGAAGGTCCTTTAATGACAGCAATGAAATGCAGTGGAAAGTTTTTTTCAGGATTAAGTTAATTTCCATGGCAAAGAAGGACTATGCAATTAATTTGATCACGCTTCATAACATTCTGGAGCATATGCAAATTGCTATTATAAAAACTTAAGCAGCAACTTTACAATATTTATGTAATTCTCAAAACTTTTGGCCACGACTGTACATTTGTACTGCACTAGAATAATATAATATATTTAGGAACGACATTACAACTTGCATTTTATTATTAATTGTTTAGAGGTTACAATTATTTATTATAATTGTAGATCTACTTTTAGCTTCTCTCGTGCATTTTCAATCCTGTAGTGTGGATGGAGATATTTTTTTTGAAGAACGGTGGAAACACCAGTATGGAGGAGTATGCATTGAAATGAAATGCTCTAATGTAAATGCAGCCAGAAGAGCATATTACTGTAATAGTAAAACCATATCACACAATGCACTTCCACTAATATTTCTAGGTGTGAAACAGAAGTAATTATACTTTAAAAAAAAATAATAATAATTTAATGTGACTTGTTCAGCACTCACTGTTGTTAGAGTTGGCATTGTTGAAGGAGCCACCGGGGGTGGGGTTTCCATCCTTGTCCTTCTCCTGGTTCTCGCAGTCCATGTTTAATGACCTGCGAGGAGAGATAGAGGTTACACAAACAACTTCTCTGTAAGCCAAGAGCATTTTATTTCAATCAAACAAAATGACGAAAGCAGCAGAAGTACTGGCGTTTTTAGTATGTTGTATTGTTTTTATCAGCATCTAACTTTAAGAGTAAATGATTTATAGTTATTCAGATTTTTTTAAAAAGTCTTTAACTAAACAAGGCCACGTTTATTTGATAACGTATTAAAAACAAACAAAGTTAAGTTTAAGTTAAGTTAAGTTTTGGCTTTGGTAGTCAATAATCTAATGTATATTTACACATTTATGCAGAGCACAATATATATATATATATATATATATATATATAATCTCACTCCAAGACAACAAGACAACAATAAAGTCATACATTTGTGTTAAAAGGTTACTGATCAGTTGAGTATTTAATTTATCCCATTTCAACACCACCTAATACATCTGTCAGCTAAACAACTTGACCTTTGCAAGGCTCTAGTTTGCAACTAAAAGGTTGCATTTAGTTTTTTCTTGTCTGTCCAACTTCATTTTTTAGAGGTTGCACTACCAATCTGAGTAACTCTGCAAGTGAAAAATATAAAATGGCATATACAGTGAAACAAAAAAGCACTGGTTTGAATCGTGCACTGCAGACCATTTATCAGCTCAGCTCAAAAAGAAAAGAAACACAGCGTGAGCTTACAGTAAATATGTTTACTACACTGACTTGCCGTTTACGCAACCACTGAACAGTGCGAAGACTTCTCCAGTACAAAACCACATACAAGTGATTTTAATGGGTGTAAACGGCACTGACATTGACAGTACTTGAATGGTTTTACTGTACTCAGAAAAATATTGTTGCTGCATGTTCAAACTACTCATTTATTATGAGCTGAGTCAACATAATTCTTGAGGTTTGTTTGGGACAACTTAATTGTTTTATGTTCAATCAACTTAAATTTGTAAAAATCTATTTAACTTAATTAACTTAAAACAACATGAAGGAATTGTATAAAAAAAAAATGTTTTTAACACCTACATTAAAAACATAATATACTAAATTTGTTGAAGAAATAATTAAAAACAAAACTTATAAGCATTTATATTTTTGCTAAAAGTTTTTAGGCTGCACCCGTGGTTAAAATGATCAAAATACACACAAAAGATGAGTCAGTTACATGTTTAACAGATAGTACTGTTTGTTAATGAAAATACATCTACATCCCAACAACACTTTAAACAGTATTATGTTTGCGCAGGTAAAACAGGCATATGATAAACAAATTTAAGATTCAGTAAAACAAAAACAGCACTGGCTTATCCCTGGCCTGAGGTGAGGAGAGGAACTGACCTGAAGCTGCCATAGACGATGAGGAGGATGGAGATGAGGAAGGTTGACACCTGGCTGGAGTCGACAAGGGAGTAAGCCCTGAAAAGACAAGAGAGGTTTTCATTTAGTGTTTTCTTTCGACTTCATTTATTTCTAGAACACATTTAACTTCACAACACAGTTGGCCAAAGATACATCTGTACAGAGATATAAAAGAGAGGGAAGAAAGGAAGGAAGAAAGAAGTAGCAACAACAACAAAACAACAAAAGAAGAGCGTGTCATACAATAGGTACAAAGATTGGAACCCTGTACAACCCTTGCTGGGTAATAATGTGCGCACTTTTCACACTCTTCTATCCTCAAGCTGTCAACTATTGAAAAATGAATAAAAGCTCAGCCTGGTGGAGCTGTTACTAAGACATGTATGAGAAACATCTCGTGTTACGGCATTCTCTCCCTGCCGGAGCCCCGCAGAGTGTCTTTTGAGACCTGCGTTTGCCTTTTGTAAATAACAAGCTTTTAAAGAAAGAGGTCAGACTGTACAGTGCACACTGAGGAAACTCTTAAAACATGATTACAGCCGGCGAGTGACAGTCTGTTTGCTGGATAAATAATGTAAGGGTGCCAACAAAAGAAGCGGACTTGATTGTGTGTGTTTATGAAGTATGTATGAATAAGGAAAATGAGAGTGACAATAAGTAGGATGGAGCACTGACCTTAGGCACAAACGACAATGGACAAATAAATGATTTGAAGAGAAATTACTAGTCACACAGAGGCCTAGCCTTGACTCTTATGTAATCGTGTGAAAACACAAGGAGGAAGTACATCTAGGATTTTCAGACGTCTAGTGACAAACTTTTTTTTTTAAATAAAGTGAGGAAAGCACATATTTATCTAATGTTTTCTGGCCACTCCTACTTCCACTTGCTCTTATGAGTCTGCATCACCTCCAGGAGCCTGAGATTTGTAAGTGAGCGACGCATTATGGCAATGACACAGGGACACAAAATAATTTTCCAGAACATTTACATTCATGGTTCTTATCTGGTTGTAAGATCTTGTCAACTGCATCCACAATGCCAAAAAAAATCCTCTATCCCGGGGGTGTGCGCGATATGGTTTCTGAAGGGAAGAATTTAGGTACTGTATTTAGATGTTGACAAATGCATAAATCTGAACCTGTGAAGTTGTGTTAGAAATTATGCCAATTACAACATGGCATGAACGCTTTGCTCTACAAGTTTACTTAAAAGTAGAGTCCACTGAAAAAAAATACAATTTACTCACCCTTAAGTGGCTCCAAACATTGGGAGATTTTTTTATTCTGTTGAACACAAAAGATGATATTTTAAAGAAAGCTGGAAACCAGTAACCATTGACTTCCATAGTAATTTTTTTTAGCTTTCTGCTAAATATCTTCTTTTGTGTTCAACAGAATAAAGAAAGCAAAACTGGTTTGAAACAAGTGAGTAAATGATGACAGAATTTTCAGTTTTGGGTAAGTTATGCCTGTGATTTATTAATTCTTCCTTGCTCTAGTCCAATGAATATTACGAAACTTTGTATTATGACTAGAGTATGAGAGCTTAATATCCTGGTCAATGCTAAAGCTCTCCTGTTAAACGGCTCTGCTTATGCTCATTCATAAAACCAAATTCGCCCCAATACGGCTCCACCCTGAAACTTCTCTGCTCAACTCCTTTATCCATTTGTGAAGAGTTTCTCAAATAAATGTCTGTTACAGAAGATCTATAAGTAACAGTTAAATTTATTAAGAGCAGGATGTTTCACATTTTACTTTTGATGTCATGGTCAGGCATTCTCAGTAAAATCAAGCACTTATAAGGGAACTAAAATAGCCTATAGCTGTGTTCATAATTTTTCTTTATAAAAAAAAAAATTACTAGAAGGTACAATGATCAGAAACACACAGTAGTAATCGCTTGTGAAATTCGCTTCTCATTTGCATGAACTTCTGTCACACACATCCCATCACTTGCCACACCTACATTCTGTCAGCAACGGTCCCAGTTGCTTGTCGCCTGAATTAGCCAGTTCTCCATTGAAATGAATGGGATTGTGCTGCTTTGCCGATGGCGGTGTGAATGGGGCTTGAGGTAGACTTTATTGTAGGCTACCACAAACCAGTTTCGCCAGTTTTACATTTCCTTCTTTGCCACCAAGCAATGATACTATCATTATCATATGAATAGTGGAATTGGGGGGTGGGGGACAGATGTTGACTGCTGCCTAATGATTTGCAATCAACATGCTATTGGAGACAAAACATTGCTTTTGAATGACTCTCAATGTCATTTTCAAGCAAAAAAAAAAAAAAAAAAAAAATCTGTAAAATGTTTCTTTAAAGATTTTGTCTGATTTTACAGCATGCAATCTTAGGCCGCAAGTACACTACAGTTTTCATTTCAACTCCGTATTTTAAAATGAAAATTATAATTATTCATGTGTACTGGTGTTAAAATGTTAATCACGATTAATAATGACGATTATTCCTATGGTTAACTTTTATCATACATGTAAACCTATATATTCTTATTGAACTTCACAGCCACAAATACAGAAAAAACTACTTGTAACAAAATAAAAAAAAGTAATAAAACTGGGTGGGGCCGGGGATTATATACTTAGATTAGGAATTGGATACTTGTTCTAAAACGTAAATTTAGATTCCTCTTGTCTGATTCCTGCACATTTTTCGCTACTCTGTCGGGAACTTCTGCGCTGGTAAGCACCTTCAATAATAATCCAAACATTTGTTTAGAGATGGAACACAGGATGTGCTCAAAAGTGTGGCTACATGTGGTGAAGAATAATGGCAAGGATAAGTCTAATCATTGTAATAAACTAATATGTTATAAAGCAGGGTGTCGCGACCAATGCCAAGCATTTGCGATTGGTTCACATACTTCACAAACATCGATTCAAAAGAATGCACCGTGTTACCTTCATTGTGCATCCCGGGTGCAACCAATAAGTGTTGTGCATTTTAGTTTAGATTTTTTGAACGTGTTGAGCAGTTCAGTGTTAGTTTTTAGTTAAATATCTTGAGGTGAAACTAAAAAGGCAGATTCTCTCCACCTCCCCATTCATAAGCAAAGGGACAGGCAGGAGAGATGGCTTTACACGCCGACATTCATAATCTTAGCTTTTGTATTAGAGTCGAAAGAATATGTATAAAGTAGAATGTTTTTAACAGTCCCGATTTGTTTAATATTTGCAAATACTTTTGCAAAATTCTTCTGTAATTTTTCCTTCTGCAAATTAGATTTTTTAAATCATTTTTTTCAAACCAAAAGCCATGCAGCGCCCTTAAAATTGTGATTTTCCATGAGATACACCTTTGTGAATGTTTTATTTTATGTGTATAGTCTTTAATGTGCTTTTTATAATTTATTCTATTCAAAGCAGCATTTACAGATGGATTTTTGTGTGTGTGTGTGCGCGCGCAATCAATTCCTGATCCTTTGCATAATGTTTTTAATCAAAGACATGTAATTTATTTACTTTCGATGTGCTAAAATATTAGTTAAACGAATGTTATTTAAAAAAGCATATTAAAACTGTAAAACAGAATAAAGTGCAGGTCTAATCAAGGAAATTCATCTATTTCATTATGTAATGCATTAAGTAGTCTTTTCATAAAGTGTTTTAAATTAATCTGAAACTTTTAATTCGATTTTCTTTTTCTTGTAAATTATAAAAGTTGCATCAGACTGATGAAAACGAACCTGAATACCTGTGTGAACAAGACCAAAATTACTTTTTTATATTGGAACAATTGGATACAGTGTCTTCTGTCTACATGACTGGCAATGCGTCTGGAAAAAAAATGCTGAATATTTGGTTAATTCAGAAAACAAATGTTGTCTGTTTTAGTAATGCATAGAAAAATGCAAAGCAGAATTCTTCTGAGCTTATTAGCCCACCGACGACAGCCACTTTGTGGTGGCTTTTTAGGTGGGTGATGAGGTTTGTTGTGTTGTCTTGGTAAGTTTGGATTGAACAGAAACAAAGACTACCTGATCAACATCACACTCCTCGAAAAAAAACACTTGCAATCTAGACGCAGTCATGAGATTTATAGAGCATGACAGATTAAAAGTATAAAATTTATCAAAAAGTTTCACAACCAAGACCCTCCCCCCTTCTTTGCCCCACCTTACCACAAACCAATATTATTAATTCTGAGTGTGCCTCACACAGGTGAGTGGGCTTGACAAACCACATATAGAAAACATACCCTTTCATCTTTCTGACACTTTAACTGGCACATTTTTACAAATCACTCGACAGATACTCCCCCTTACTCTGGCACTAAATCCTCCGAGCAAAAACAGTTCCTCTGTATAATTAGCACTTCTTGTGTGTATTGCCTCTACCTGTTGTATCGCTGAATGCCTCCTCAACTGTAAGTCACTTTGAACAAAAGAGTCTTCTAAATGACTAAATGTAAATTTGTAGCCTCTGCAAAAGCCTTTTTTTTTTGTTTTATTGGCATCCCCATTAAGGGCATCCCACAGACGTAGGGAAATCTGTAATTATCATATCCCTGAATTAAGTAGTTACACTGCTTACTCTCAAGCAAGCACGATGAACACTGAATGATCACCAATCTTCCAGTTGTCTAGTTTTATGATGACAATCTTCACAGCAATTCACTACATTTACAGAGGTGAGTTCCCCGGTTCACTAAGCTACGCATGTGCTGTTAATATCATTGCACTGCTCTGGAGGGATAAATTACAGCGAATGAGAAATATCAAGTCAATGATCTGTGTGAATGAAAGCGTTTCGTTCACCCATGTTTTTTTCCTCAAAAAGAACTATTTCTTCATGAACATCTATTTTTTAAGCTACCTGTTTACTACCCAAGTATTTCTTTCATTTGCTAGTCCATCTAAAACATTCACTTGTCCCAGACAAGCATTAATGTCAAGCACTGCCATGGTATTAAACATTAACCTGGCTGGATTTTTAAAATGAAGATAATGTTGATGAAACCATGTTGTAATTACACTATTTTAGTTAAATATAAACATAAACTAATACATATTTAGGGCCTCACGGTGGCGCAGTGGATAGCATGTTCGCCTCACAGCAAGAAGGTCGCTGGTTCGAGCCTCGGCTGGGTCAGTTGGGGTTTCTGTGTGGAGTATGCATGTTCTCCCCGTGTTGGCGTGGGATTCCTCTGGGTGCTCCGGTTTCCCCCACAGGTCCAAAGACATGCGGTATAGGTGAATTGGGTAAGCTAAATTGTCAGTAGTGTATGAGTGTGAATGGGTGTGTATGGATGTTTCCTAGAGATGGGTTGCAGCTGGAAGGGCATCCGCTGCGTAAAACATATGCTGGATAAGTTGGCGGTTCATTCCGCTGTGGCGACCCCGGATTAATAAAAGGGACTAAGCCGAAATAAAAATGAATGAATGAATAATACATATTTATGGTCCTATCTTAGTCAACAAATAGATAAATCAAGATCTTTTTCTCATTTACTTATTTTTCACACCTATGCACAACCACAGGCTGAATTAAAAACAACACGGAGAGGGTTTTGTGGATTGTTGACCCTCGGCTTCGGCTCAAAGGAAGGTGTGAGGAATGTGTGCAGGTCTTGTGAGGGCCATCAAAAACCTTTAAACCCACACAACTGATCTCTGACTGCCACAATGTTTCATGGTTACAAGTGTCCAGTGAAAAAAAATGCATACATAATACTTAAATGTGGTTATTTAGCAGTTTCCATTAAAACAGACTTTATTAACTTGAGTTCCCGAGGTTAGACAGACTATTTACATAATTAGTGGTTTTTGCTAAGGCATGCATAAACTTGAAAAAAGGACCCAAGCAGAATATTACAGGACTTATGTTGAGGTAAGTTCTTATCATTTAAGCTAGTAAACCACCACCTAGCAACCACTCAGAAATAACCTAGTAACAAAGAAGCCCCACTCACATTTTCATTCTCTTTGTTTTAAATTACATCAATTGTGTGTGTGTGTGTGTGTGTGTGTGTGTGTGTGTGTGTGTGTGTGTGTGGTGAGACTTCCAAAATAAAATATAGCATGCATCTTTTAACCAAATGTAATTTAAAGATCATCATTTGTATTGCCTTTTCTGCATATAACAACATTAAAAGATACATTATTAATGCATGTGAAAACAGCATGCATTCAGCGCATTCTAGACTTTAAAAACTGTTGGTATTTATGTTTTACAGTAATTCCACCTGAAAGAAAACAAGTGCATTTGTGTATTAACAAATGTATTATCACACACACTAGGGCTGGGCAACATGACAATCAATATATATATATATATATATATCACATGTAAAGGATTATTTATCTTTACATTTTAAAGTATATACACTCAAAAATATACTTGTATGCGACAATAAATCTCATTTTATTTTGAACTTCAGAGCAAACATTGCAATTTTCTCACGATGCTGTCATTCATGTTTCGGTCTGCATCCATGTAATGATGTGAAATACTGAGCTAATATAAATAATAAAAAATATTTTTGTAAACAATGTATTTTGTGACCCACAATATAAATGGTACAGCATAATATGAAACAACAGACATTTTGTTTATATGGTATATACATCATATTGGCCAGCTATGACACGCACGCACGCACGCACGCACGCACGCACGCACGCACGCACGCACGCACGCACGCACGCACGC
>CAIGQW010005633.1:3635710-3645781 GCA_903798125.1 Danio choprae | reverse complement strand
CGCACGCACGCACGCACGCACGCACGCACGCACGCACGCACGCACGCGCGCGCGCGCACACACACACACACACACACACACACACACACACACACACACACACACACACTCTTAAAGCATATAATGCAATGCAATATGAGAAATATTTTACAATACTGTAAAATGTTTTTTGAAACAATTAAGCCTGCTTCACAAATTGCATAGATAAAATGCTTTAATAAGTCTTCTTATTAAGCTCTGATACTTATCAAGCAAAACTAGGCTTAAGTAATCCAGTTGATGAGGTTTATAAAATTGACAGAAGCCGTTTGTGACATTTTGGTGACATTTATTTCTAAGATTAAAGGTTATTTATCGGGGATTAAGTTTATTATGGACTTTATGTTTTTTTAAAATAGTAAGATCTGGCAATCAAACTCAAAATGCTGATTTCTTATCACACATACACAAAAAGAGAACAACACCGATGTGTTTAAATGTATCATTAACAACCACTCATTCAATTCACAGCGTAAACTTTTTTAAAATGTGGTTGTTACATTTTCAAAAAGTGAATTCGGTCATCAAATTCAGTTGTCACTCTCGCAAACTCTCGTGCGTACAGGATAAATGAAAGTGTTAAATGATTATTTAATTATTCAGGGAACTGAAATATCAATGCCTTAAAATAGGACAGATGGTGATTGAAATGAAGCGTTAACAGACGTCGCTTAAGGGTGTGTTCTGATAGATTACAGGGGCTGAGATTTACATGAATGAGTGTCTTAATCCACCCAGGCTTCATTCTTGCACCGGCAACATGCAATGGCCTTTTGCACACATAAAAAAAAAAAAAAAAAAGAGAGATGCACACAAGCATGTCAGTGACACACTTTCAGAGTTTGACGCCTGCTAGACATTTCAATGGTGATCTCAGGACACTGTCGCTGCTGTTCTGTACGCTCCGCTCAATCTAACAGCTGATCGGTGCAACAGAGAGTAATAAATAGATGAGAGAGAGAGAGAGAGAGAGAGAGAGAGAGAGAGAGAGAGAGAGGAACACAGATTTGTAGAGTGCTTTTTTGCAAAAGCTGATCCAACTACAAAAACACCTCAGGCAAAAAAAAACTGTTGAAAAAAAAATGACAAAGCAGCAACAACAAAAAAAATATTTAAAAGCCTAAATAATCATAATAATTATTAACATGAATATACATTGTTACACCCGAATAACAATAATAGATGTACAGCATTGTTAAAAAATTATAGTAGTTTTAATTTTTATTTTTCTCTTCCATTTTAATTTTGTTTTAAGGTTTAGTGATTTTGTTCTGTTTGTTATCATTATTAGTTTTTAAAATGCTGATTTTAAAAAAACATTATTAACATTTAGTTTTAGGTTTAGTTATTTTACTTAAAAATCTATAAAATATGATGATTTTGTTCAGTTGACTTATTTAGAAAAAAAAAAAAAGATTGTTATATGGTGTTTTAGTTTTGGTTAATTATAGGTGTAAAAATAAAAAAATAATAATTAAATACATTATTTTCATGATCAAATAAGTGTTGCATATTTAGGACATGAACATCATTTATTTTTCTGTTTAGTTAACAATGGCTGTTATTCAAAACTTAATGTCAAAAAAATTACTGCTGAATGCTGATACTCTAATAGCTATAATAATAATTATAATCATCTTTTTGGTGTGAGGGTAGCGATGTCGCCTCACAGCAAGAAGGTCGCTGGTTCGAGCCTCGGCTGAGTCAGTTGGTATTTCTGTGTGGAGTTTGCATGTTTTCCCCGTGTTCGCGTGGGTTTCCTCCGGGTGCTCCGGTTTCTCCCACAAGTCTAAAGACATGTGCGATAGGTGAATAGAGTAAGCTAAATTGTCTGTAGTGTATGTGTGTGAATGGGAGTGTATGGGTGTTTCTCAGTGATGGGTTGCAGCTGCATAAAACATATGCTGGATAAGTTGGCGGTTCATTCTGCTGTGGTGACCCCAGATTAATAAAGGGACTAAGCCGAAAAGAACTACTGAGAACACCACTTATGCCAAGCGACAGAGAAATCAGCGTACTTCAAACAAGCAGAGACAAAGGCATTTCCTAGAATAATTAAAGTTTATTTCTTTTAAAAGCTAATTTGCTGCATATTCAACACACAGTCCAACTCACTCTGCCTTGAGTCGGATTGCTCACTTAGTGCATGAATGTCTGAGAGAATCAACAGCCTATTGCCAGTAGATTGGAAAAAGTGGCATCGTGCCACAAGCTTTTTTAAAAGCAGACATTACCCTCTCCAGATTTCACTACCTCTTTCATCCTTCGCAGCGACATAAAACCACCAACAGCTTAAGATTTACACACATTTGAATACAATATTAAGTGTTAGTTGGGTACACACAGCACTAAGGCCTAGCACACCCTCCAAGTTTCCCTTGAGGCTCTTTCAGCAAATTCATGAAAATGATGTGATTCATGCAGACAAAACTGTCAGTAAAACTGTCAGTAGGACCAATAATCTAATAGGCTGTAAAAAAAAGTGAGGAAGTATAAATGGCTCTGGCGTTCCACACACAAAACAAATCCTGTATTTGGCACTGCATTTATTTTGTTTGCTCTTTAAATGCAATTCAGTAATATGGTACTTCCTGAATAGCAGAGTTATATTTAAAGGGACAACAGCTAAATGTTGCATTTATAATAGGGCTACACGAGATTGGAAAAGTCAAACATTGCGATATTTATTGCTCAGCATGAATTAATATTTTTATCCATTTCTCAGTGATTACAGGCAATAATTTTTGGTGCATTTTAACAAAACAGTTTTATTAAACATGTTATAAATGCATTAAAATAAGAGTTTGGTCAACTAACAGATTAAGGAATAGAAAAATAATGCATTTAAATTCAAACAAGTTATTGTGAAAAAAACAAACAAAAAAAAAACTCAACTACAAAATTGGATATATTTGTTAATACATGTTTCTTTTGATTTTTCCAGTATATTAAAATTGTATTTAATATTTCCCCCCCCAACACATTAATCTAGGTGTACTCATTTTTGGACTGTGATCTTATGGTTGTTTTTTTTTTGTTAGATTATTTCCAGTTTTGGCTTTGTTACTGACTAATCTAATGTATATGTATGTATAACCCTGACATCCCAGAGAGGAACTCAACAACAACAATCCAAGTTGTAAGAAATGGACAGCTCAATAAGCCCCTAATAATCTGAATGTTAAAAAGGAGTATAATAATTGTAACCATTAAAGAGGATTATGTTTTTAAATTCATGTAAGCAATGATTTCACGTCAATTTTTTTGCATCCAATTTACAGTAGACTAACAGCAGCAGCCACAGTCAGCCTGGAGTAATCTAAGGTTAAGTGCTTTGCTTGAGGCCTTAAACCACTCAACAGCTGTCAGTCCATATCTTTTGCCATTTGACTACAGCTAGTTAAAGTTACACTAGAACTTTTGTCAGCATGTCAAATAAACAATCTGAAAAAAGTACAACAGCGAGCCTCAATTTTAATATTTATGTTACATTAAACAGGCTACTGTCATATTACTAAATACCTGAAAATTAATTTTAGACTGAATATATTGCTAGCTTTGGTCCAAAAGTTCTTGTTTACTCAAAAAACAGGGATAGGTATCGTTTAGATTTTATTGATAGTTAACTGCTTATCGGTACTGGTTCTCATCAATAGTGTCATTCATACTTTTCTCAATACTTTGATGCAAAAAAATAAGATGTGAAAATATGTTGAACATTTCACGTAATTTTACTACCGTTTACAGCAGCTGTTATTACTGTAGTACAGCATGTTTACTTTACAGCAGTTTAAAAATACCTGTAGGCAAACAGAAGTAGGATATAGTACATATACATAGCACATACAGAGCATTGCTTTAGTTAAATGGCATCTTTTGTTAGTAAATGTTTTATTCTATTACTAATGCTGCCACATTTGTTCTACACATTTTCAAACCTACACATTTTCAGACATCCCACTCTGCAAATACCTATTAGTTACAACTCTGTTTACATTTGTAAATTTTAAATTCCAATTTACTTAAACACTATCGTGGAGTTTTTATTTTGTTTTGAGGACTTTCAGAAAAAGGGGGGGGGGAAGTGTGAGCAAGAAAAGAACAATATCAAATTTACTGTCCAGACGATAGAATTAGAAAATAGAATTTACATAAGCGTTAACTCGTTTTTTTGTAGGTTGATATGGTACAAAATATATGAAATGTATAATATATAAATGCTTATATGTTGTTGTTGTTTTACTAAAAACTTAAGTAATGTTGTCTTGTAAAAAGGGTCTATTGTAAGGTGTTATTAAATCATCTTTTTAAAATTACATATATTTTTTTAACAGCTAACAGTTTTAGCCCTAATATTTCCGGCCAAAATTTTCATGAACTTTTATTTTCATCTAACAACACGAATCTTTCCCAAGATCTTATATGTAATGGCTAAATAAATGCAAGACCATTCAAATGGTAAGTTCATGTACAAGTATTCATATCTGCATATCTTTATCTAGCAGAAATGTAATTGGAGTGAAACAGTTTGATAGCATATTCCTGATAAAGAGAGCAAGATATAAGGTTGCACTGAGCCGATAAGCCTCACAGCATCCCCACTGACAAGTAGACTCCTAAAAATGACACCAGCAAAGTTGAACCGGGTCTATGGGAAACAGAGAGGGAGGAAGGAAAGAATGGATGGGTGACTGCTTTTCTATTAACGGTGCGATTCATGTAATTTAAGGCAAAAATGCAGTATTATAGTACCACTCTTTCCTCTTGCTCATTTTCTCTCTTGGCTTTATGATTTCTGGGATATTGCATCTAATTTGCCAGTGTCAGGGTAACACTATGAATATGCGGGAAACTCCCAGAGTTGGGAGGTCTGTATTTTATACTGGTGTCACTTAGCTTTAATAAGTAAGCCCACACTTTTGACTGTTTCAACCTAGTAGCCGTGACCGATTGTCTGGGCATAAACACAGCCCATTCATGTATAAGGATATCACGCATACGCTTAACAAATATCAGCCCCATAATGACATAATTCAAAAATGCAAAAAAAGTTTGCTTTTAACACCAAAACTATTAACACAGATATCCTCTATACAAAGACTAAGCAGTGCAAGTATCACTAACAGTACTGTTTGCCCTGAAGCTTATCGTAGTCCAAAAAAAGATTTTTTTTTTGTTTTTCAGTAACAATCGCTACTCAAAAAAAGATTTGGTCAGTTTGAGAGAAAGTTTAATCAAAACATTTTAATTTGCTTTGAAAATGTTACCAGGTCACTGAATATAGAATTTATATTCAGTAGAACATTTGGTGGTAAAGACTAGAGGCACTTTGATTGGCAAAAACATATGAATAAATAAATTATCTTCCTGGTACATACATTGAGGTCTTATGTATATATAAAAAAAAAGTGAAATGATTGATCCGTGTGGAAAAAGTGCTGGTAGCCATTAGACTTGCATTTTATGATATCTTGTGGTTTGGTCCATTTGGTCCAAATTATACTTTATAGCACATTACTTATTGGCCAGATGTCCCATTGAACGCATTTTAATTGGTCAGAATTAACATAAATATTTCTGAGAAACTCCCAAAAGTAAAGAAAAAGAGCAGGAAAAGCCGGCAGACAACACAACACTTGTTAGTGGAGAGACAACTCTACTTGCTGACTATCCTCAGTATTCTGGCTTCTTCACACTTTCACAAGACTACAGTTGACCATACAAAAGACTTGGTTCAAAATATTGTTTTCTTGACCGTGTGTGCAGTTTTTAGTTGGTGTGAAAAGACATACCTACCATCTGAAATCGCAACAAGTTTAGCTTTGTTCCTGTGGATAGAAAACATTTGAACAAAAATCCAATATTAAATACAGTTTTGACACTCTTTAATGTGGCTTGATGGATCACTGTAGCACCTCTGTACAATGTAAACTATGATCGCTTTCTTTTCTTACAGCAAAACAACATAAAAGAACATGAATGAAGATCAGAACGCAAGCTAAAAGGGCTTAAAAAATAATACTTAAAAAACATAATTGAATAGTACACATAAAACATATTATTTGATTAGCTAGTTAGTTATGCAACTGGAGATTTTAGTTAAAAACTTCAGCAAAGAGTTGTTTTTATTGCCCGATTTCAACTATCCAAATTTAATATAACATTATATTATTTATACAATATTGAAACAAATCACTAGCCTAATCAAAATGGAATCGTTAAATTTGTATCAACATTTTTAAAAATCACACTGTTAAAGGCATTTAAAGGATGCATGTCATTACAACTTAGGCTTTATTGACAATTTCACTTACTAAAACTGCCAAATGCTGGTACGCATAATGCTGTGGTTGGTAAATTTACTTATCTGCCGACCACTGTGGTGAGCGACATCTAAAAGGTTCAGAGTGGCATTTAATGAGACCACTTCAGCCTGTATCATGATGCTGGATTAGCTGGCTAGCCAGTTATGTTTCAATTTTGTTTGTGCCAATCTTGGGTTTTAAAAGTAAAAATGCACTTAAACACTTCATTATGCTACAGAAAATGTGCAAATAGAATATGCACTAATACAGACAGTTTCTTTACATCAACAGATTTTAAATCCATTAGGTGGACAACTTTACTATTAATTATTGCTTATTTGTTAAAAAACAAAACAAAACAAAAAAAAGTTATGGTTAACATTTAGCCAGTTCTAACAACTAGACAAAGTGCAAAAGCAAAAAAAACGTACTCATTCCAGATCTCAGCAGATCAATTCATACTGCATGATCAATTTCCTTGCAAATAAGCACGTTAAAATCTCTGATGTCAAAATATACAACTAAGCAGCAGAACTGGCATAATCTTTTGGTTCATGTTCACTGTCATTTTTAAGATTAAGACTGAACCCAACAATACAAAACATTTTATGGTGTATATTTTTAATGTACACTTGTTTTTATGTCCATGTGATAGTACTTTTATCAGCTGAGAACTTGTGAAGAGCTTATAAAATGTGTGATACAGCCAAAACAGTGCAAGAAGTCCTGTTACACGCAAACACCTGTAATTGTCAATCTCAAGACTATAAAGCAAAAAACAGATATAGCTTAAATTTCTGTTCTTTTAATTGCCAGTCTTGTGAAATTGTGCCTTGTTTCTGGTTCATTTAGTGGCTTTGGTCTTTGCTCAGTCCATATTTTAGTCAAACCACAAGTACATTTGGAAGCAGACTGAGACCCATCTGTTCACCAGTCTAAGTGCACACCAAAGTTTGGACATCAGCTTTCACACTAGGCCTGTACAATATATCCAAACGATCAAAATATTGCAAATGTACATGTACAGGATTTAATACAAATGTATCTTTATGTGCCTGCAAGTAGCACACCCTGTGAAAGAGTTCAGCACATCAGGAAATAAAGTTGTCAAAAAGCAACTCCGAAAATAAGCTGAGTGGATATGTTAAGAAAGTGACAGAAAAAGGTCCACTCTGTTTTCAGTGTTTTTGTTTACCTGATTGTTCTTGATGTTTTCAGCTTTCCAGTGGTGCAAATTGGTGGTGATATTTTTGTTTGTTTACATTGTAAACATGTCTGATTTGTTTTATGCAACATTAAAACATGGCTGTTCATTTTAAGAAGTTGTAATGATGCTTCCTTTTCCCTGCAATAACATGTTGGTTAGAATATTTTTTAAATATTCTATCGCATATCAAATATCACATTTAGCATGCTATCGCATTTTTCTACAATAATATTCCACAGCCCTAGTTCACACTGATTTAAATGAACTGCACTGACAAAATAAACCAAAACTGTGAACACACCCTTAAGCCTTTTGCACACGGGGATGTTTATTTCTCACGCTAATCACCAGTGTTTTGAGATGATTTTCACTGCTGCAAAATCACCATTGACCTGCTTAATGAAAAACAGAAATACCCTGGTACACAAGGTGCCACTGCACAACTTCACACTTCTGACACCACAGCACACAAACACCTGGGAAAAAGATTTATAAGACATGAAAGAAAGATTTAAAATTTACCATTCAAATGCTATTTGATCTGCAATTCCAGTGTACTCGGCTAGACTGTTTTGTTCTTGAGTGCCGCCAAAGTGTTTTACTGTATCTTCAGCTGCTCAAGGCGAGTGAACAAATGCACCAATCTCATTGGTCGGACTGTTTTTAAAGAAATGTGTCAAAACAAAATAAACAAGCCCAAGACCTTTTTTTTGTTAAATTATGCTTTTTTGACTGATGTTTTGTGCATTGTGTACACACTGACATTAGCACTCTTTGATTAGTCATGAGGTGTTAAACGTCAGACGATAATCATCCTTTAGAGATAAAAAATTAAATAAATTAAACTACAGAAAATGATATACTGTAATGACATCATACTAGTGTTTTGGAGCATTGGACACATGTGAATTGAACATTAGGTACGGATTACTGACGTATTCTAGCAGATGACATTTTAGTGATGATGTTTGCTGTTTGTTCAAACTACTTATTTAAATTGAGCTTTCTTGAGGATTTTTAGAGACAACCTTATTATTTTATGCTCAATCCACTTAAATTTGTAAAAATTAATAAGTTACCTTCATTCCGTCATGTTGTCCCAATACAAATAGATTGTGTGGAACTCACCATTTTTTACAGTGAGGCTTAAAAGGACTAACATATTTATAAAGATCAACTGAATTACGTCAAATGCACTCACATATGCTGGTCTAATGCGATTTGAATATTAAAGTTCCATAATAAAACAATAGCCTATAAAGATTGTAAAAGGCCTTGCTTCATTGCCATTGTTCTTTTAAATGGATTACTGTCAACAATGCATGGTCACATATGGCACATGAGGTCAGCCATTTAACACAAATAACAGTCTGATATAGGCAATTTTAGTTATGTGATGATATGGGTTAAACGAATAAATATTGCTAACTGTGTACATTAAGTGGTGTAACGGGTAAAAGACAGTGTGACGGATCACTGATAAAAGTCAAGTGTGTAGTTTTGTCTCATCACTTCACTCAAGAGCTGCTAAATACACAATTACAGGCAAATCATAGCGGTTTGCTGGTCGGCAACTTAAACTTAACAATACCACAATTCTTCAGGCAAACAAAAGTCATTCAATAGTGCCAGCCAATGCATTAAAGATGCAGACGTTATAAACACCTACACACCCGTCAGACTTCCTGGAAAATCCTTTTCATCGACCAGGCCTAAGATAACTAGATGAGGGAAATCTTTCTGATGAAACTTACAAAATGTACTTTTTACCAGCTACAAACTACACCATTATTCTGAATATTTCATTAATTGGCATTTTAAATTGTTAATATTTAATACAATGCCTTTTTAATATAAAAACATAAATGGACACATTTTGGAAACCTTTTGTTGATGTTTTTTAAAGACGTGTCTGCTCACCGAGGATGTATTTATTTGATAAAAACAGCAATATTGTGTTAGTATATTTTAAATGTTATTTATTTCTGTTGGCAAATTAAATTTTTCAGCATTGTTACTCCAGTATTACCATGATTCTGCAAAAATCATAAAATATCATTTTTATTATTATTGTCAATGTTAACTATTGTGTACATTAATGCTGAATTATTTAATGAATAGAAAGTATGGCATTTATCTGAAATTGAAAGATTTTTGCAACATTTATACAGTATCAGTACCAAAGTTTGTAGTCAGTCAATTTTTGGGGGAAGAAATACAAAAAAACAATACTTCTATTAATAAGAATGCATTAAATTAACCAAAATGACACGAATCCTTTATATATACATATACATATATATACACATATATACACATACATACATATACATATATATATATATACACACACACATACACATATATACACACACACACACATATACACACACATACACATATATACACACACATACACACACATATATACACATACATATATATATATATATATATATATATACATATATACATATACATATATACATATACATATATACATATACATATATACATATA
>CAIGQW010005633.1:3608209-3620945 GCA_903798125.1 Danio choprae | reverse complement strand
ATATATATATATCTTTTTTTTTTGTGCATCCCTACTGGCCAACCTAATAAATAAGTATATCATGAACACAATTTTGTCTAGATCTGTGCCAGTCAAGTGATGTTTTGAGGTATTTAAGCATAACAGCATCCCCTATATTAGACAGTATAAGAGTGAGAAATCCACTGGGAAGAAACTGCCCAAGTTCGCTAGTTGACATGCATCATAAGGCCTTTGGGATGATTGTGTCTGGGTGCGGATGAACTGCTGTCAGTGCCAGGGCTCCAGGGTTCTGAGGAATCCGGGTGAGCTGACACCGAATCCACCGTTGATATAAGAGCCTGATCAAAGCCGCCCTGTTTCGCCTGACCGATTTTCACAGGATTACGGATTAGGGAGACAGGAAGCAGCGAGAGAGGAGCGGAGACAGGCAGAAAGAGAGAGGGGAAAGATGGAAAATGAGAGAGACACACACACAAACAACAGGACAAGAGATGGCTAGAATAGTGTTGAATCAAATGTGGAAAATGTGTTTTGTAAATGAATGATGAATGTTAATGTATTTATTTTATAATTTAGAATGTTGCAACAATGACAATTCATGAACTCTTTGCTAATTGCCACAATAAAGGGCTGGATAAACTTTCAAACAATAAAATCAAAGAACAAAGAGGTTTGATGTAATTTTGAACAAAATCAGGACCATTCATTTGGAGCTTAGAAGTTTGATATAGTTTGCCAAAAAATAGACTCTCTGGAAAAGTTTAAAACACCTTTGAATTGCCATGGGTCCATTGGTGATTACATAATATGTGTGTTAGTGTAACTCTGGGGCTACACATTTTTGACTTAGAAATCTTATCAAGTTAATTTCATTTGTTCAGTAGATAGAAATCATGTGTATAAGTAGAAACACACATTGAAGAGCAAGTAGTGTATATATAACAGGGTATATCTAAATAAAAGCAATTTTTTTTCATATTTAATACACCATAAAAATGCTGAGTTTCTCATGCTGTCCCAACACAAACCGATTAATTTAACTTCATCATATTTACAAATTTAAGTGGTTTGAACATAAAAGAATTAAGTTGTCCCCCCCCCCAAAAAAAGAAATGTGCTGTTTCAACTAATTTTTAATTAATTTGAACAAGCAGCAAGTAATTTTTTGAGCGTACTGTAAAGATGCTTGCTTTAAAGTGATCTATACAAGTTTATTTCTGCCAATGAATAGAAACAAAAAAGCTGTTTTTTTTCTTGTAATTGTGAGTTTGCATTTTGACATTTTGACATTATACTCATAAAAGCCATAAAAGGTTTCTTGAATTTCTTAAATTGCATACATAGTGGAGGTTTTTGAAAATGCTTCCATTGTCATGTCCATGTAAACACCTGAAAACCACAGTCTTTGAAAAAGATAATGTCATGCTCGTGCATGGTATGTGTTTAGGGAGGTGTGGAATAAAGGCAAGTGCAAACTAACACACAACAGTGGCGGAGTATGTTGTGGTGGTGTTGCTAACACTTCATTAGTAAAGGGTGGAATTGATTTACTTCACATTACAGGCAAAAATGGAGCGCCGACCTGCCGACAACGTTGTCACTTTCCTACATGTGTTTACTAACAATTTGACAGTGCCACATACTGGCCTGGCATACGTAATACAGCATTTTGGGCCATTTTTGAACATATGTTTAATCTTGATATGTTGGATCTTTTTGAAAACATTGTCGTGTAGATGTAAAACTTTGTAAAGTTTTTTTCTACATCATTGTGGTGTAAATGCAGCCTGTATCTCCACATATAGTGTCTTGACATTTAAGAGAATCTGGGCTGAAAGACCTGTAGCTTTCATAAAAATTCACTTTAGTGTTGAAAGTTGTAAGAAAACCATACTTAAAGTTAAATATTGACCTCGGAAAGATTTTGTTACTGGTCATTACTTGCTAATTAAATTATTTAGTACATATAATTAAATATTAATATAATTTCAATCCATCCACCTTCCAAATTACATGTCATGTTGCGAGGATGACTTTTCCAGCGTTTTGAAAAAAGCTAGCCCATCACAGACATTATATTAGATCATGTCAAAATTAAAAAGATTTTTGCATCAGTTTTATTGTCATTACAAAACAAATGTATATCAATATTAATGTCATATTTGTGGAACGTAGCAAAGTTATAGGTTTTGGAACTAGAAAACAGATACTCCTCAATGTCATCTTTTGTTTGCTACGATCTGATAAAGGCGCTCATCAGCCTGAGGTCACGTCTTGCATCTGTGACATCTATTTCCCCTGAAAGCCTTTGAGCACGGCCCTGTATCTGTCATGCATACAGCACAACAGCACAGGTTCATTAGGGTTGTGCTGTTGAAATGCATTGCAAGCTTTTGGTAACCATTAAACATGGTGCAAGCAGCTGAACAAATGGGCCTTAAATAGCTCTAATTAAATAAAAAGCTGAACCAATCAGAACTGAACCGTAATTTCAAAGCAAACACTCTTATTCTGAATTGCATCCCAGCGTGCATGAGCAGATTAGGCATGCGGTTTACTTTTGTATGTGATTGAAAAAAACAAAATATGTGAATGTGCATGCCTTGTGAGATCAGATGAAATGCCATATTCAAGCAAAAAGGAACATGAACTCATGTTGCCTATTATGTGAGGCACAATCTGATACTGTTGTCTGACATGACGGTTCGCAAAGTGTTTTTCATGTGCCAGACTTTTTCTTTTGCCGGCATGGACAGATTGCACATACATCACTCCTCCCACAGGAGAGCTGTTTATAGAAATGTACCATCAATTCTCACCCAGAATGCAAGAATACATGTACTACAACACATACTTTGATCACTACAAAACGTTTCAGCTTCCTTTTGTTGTACCTCATGCCATTTAGGACACAATGACACAAGGCTAATTTAATCAGACCCTGTGATGCGATCATTGTGATTGCTCAGTTGTAATTGTATTCCCACACCAACTGATCATGGATCATATGCACGCTTTGTAAGACATTAATGCTGAATCCCAGCACCACTTTATGTTTATTGGATACACTGAGGGGTACAATAGCATTTGCATTTTTCTTTACATTTACGTCATGCATTTTGCAACTTTCTGCACTTCATTAGTATTAGCAACATTAGCATGTTGGTAAAATATTCTACTTTTAATTAAAACAGCATTGGCATTTTAAAATGAACTATTTTAATAATCATTCTTTCTCTTGGTCTCAATATTTCCTATTTCCTTTTTTATTCAGTCAAAAACAAAAAAAGTTTTTTGCATTTTGCCTGTTGGTCTCAGTAGTATCTGGCTGCAGATTTGCAAGCTGAGACATGCATTCTCAGACACATGCAGTCAATTGAGCTAGTGACATCAATATGAGGGGTAGGGTTAGGGACAGGTTTAGGTGTACACATTTAAAAAGCATGCATGCAGTTTCAGCTTGCATGTGCCAGCCAGATCCTTCTCGTCGGTTTAGAAAACAAACTTTTGCGAACGCTTAATCAACAAAGTGGGAACCAACAACTGCGATGCATCATATATGCATGACAAACACTAGTCACCAGTGAAGCTGGTGACACCACGTCATTACTTACTTAAAGGTAATGTTTACTAACAAGGTGACAGCACCAAATACTGGCCAGGCATATGTAATACAATGTTTTTGGCTGTTTTAACGGATGTGCAAATGCGGATCATTTTGAAAACGTTGTGTAAACAAAATTCATTCATTCATTCATTCATTTTCATTTCGGCTTAGTCCCTTTATTAATCTGGGGTCGCCACAGCGGAATGAACCGCCAACTTATCCAGCATATGTTTTACGCAGCGGATGTCCTTCCAGCTGCAACCCATCTCTGGGAAACATCCATACACACCCATTCACACTCATACACTACGGACAATTTAGCTTACCCAATTCACCTATACCGCATGTCTTTGGACTTGTGGGGGAAACCGGAGCACCCGGAGGAAACCCACGCCAACACGGGGAGAACATGCAAACTCCACACAGAAACGCCAACTGACCCTGCCGAGGCTCGAACCAGCGATCAGCGACCTTCTTGCTGTGAGGCGAACGTGCTACCCACTGCGCCACTGTGAGGCCGTGTTAACAAAATATTTTTTTTAAATGCAAGCGAAAATCTTTTTAATTTTTCAATTATATCATTGTCATGTAAATGTAGCCTAATTCAAGATGTATATTGTACATTTAGCAGTGGCTTTTATCCAAAGCAACTTACACACCGTAAACACATACTTGGAGCAAGTTAGCTGTCCAGGGAACAGTTGGAGGTTCGGGGCTGTGGTATTGAAGGTGGAAGAGAGTGCTGGTTAGTATGTCCCAAACATACAATCCCTGCCGATGCCAGTACTCGAACCTGTGACCTTTGGATCACAAGCCCAACTCACTAACCATAAAATCATGGCTGCCCCATACAAGGAAGTCTTATATACAAGGAAGTATTTTCAATACTGTGTAAAGAAAGAGGTCAGTGGCAGAATTTGATAAGATCAGGTGTCAGAGTTGGTTTATTAATCACTGCTGATGGACAGAAGAACAAAGGACAATAGAAGAGACTAACAGAAACACAACCACACAGGTGAAGGCTTGTTAGATTGTATTCTAAAATGAGAAAATACTGTACATTTAAAGGTACCACTGCTTGTTACTGGACCAGTACCCTTCAAGACAAATTTGTACCTTATTTCAAAGGCGGTTAAACAAGCAATCATTTTTCACAACAAGTAATCAAAAAATTCTACATACAAGGATGAATTTTCATAATAAAATAACACAAAAGCAGTATCACAACAGGACCTTTTCAAAAGGCACACCTTTGTAGCTTTTAAACCCCTTTAGGGTGCATATTGTTGCTTGTATATTAGAAATGTAAGTCCACGTATTACCTAAATGGTACACATTAGCACCTTTTGAAAAGCTACTGCCCCAGTGCTATAATCTTTGTATGTTTTTTCCAAGAGTGTGGACTGCTCCTTTCTATATCCTACACCTTCTTGAATGTCTAGAGCAACAAAACGTGTATGTGTCAGCGTCAGCGAAGTGTTGTTTGGGATGCACAGCACAAACGCACTGGATGTGGTCCTCAGCTGCCTGGGGTGAGGCGGAATCTTGTAGCCTCAACAGAGGGGTGGGAGGGGAAGCGTGGTCCAATCACCCATGAGCCACTGCTGGATATTTTATTTGTCAGCACATCTATCTGTACAAGCAGGGGACCAATGGCTGCAGAGGAAGTGGTCCTTCTGTCACAGAAACAGTTGGCACAGAAGCAACATATTACAGCATTATCCAACCCCCTCCTGGTCCCTTGCCGTCATCTCCTCCCTCCCCTTCAACTCCCTCCTTTATCTCTTGCTCTGTATCGTTTTCCTGCAAGCTCTTTCAGCCATCAATGAAATTGCAACCAACCCTGCTGTTGACCGACTCTTGCAGCTGGCTAAGTGAACCAGCAGGGCTTGAGAACATCTGCCATATCACACATTCACAGAGTGAGCACTATTATTCTCCTTTCAGACCCGTTGTTCTTCGCAATACGGCTTGTATTTTCTCCTCCAGAGATCTCTCAGTGCCTCGTTCTGCTTTCTCTTTTTCCTCAGGATTTAATCCTACTAGCTGTTTTCCCTTCTCTTCTCCTCTATCCCCACTGACTCCTCCCTCCCCTTGCTCTCATACTCACGAACGAACACACTTGAACACAAGCACACATACATACGCACGCACACACACACACCCTCCTCCCCCATCGCTGCAGTGTCTCTTAACTGCCTTGGAGCTAACAAGAGGGTAAATAGCACACCGACAATTATTAGAGAAGGAGAGAGCACAACACAGCGACAGAGAGGCAGTGAATGAGTGCATGTGTGCGAGGAGATTCAGGCGGATCTGAGGATGTTGGCGATTCGGGACTAAGGGAACGGATCGCGCGCTCCCTCTGCCTCCCAAATGAATGTTTGTCTGCAGTGTTGCTGGTGAATGGACGGCAAGCGGTGAAACGGTAAGGAAGCCTTGTCCTTTTTTTTCTCTTCCTACACACCCTTATTTCTGTTGCTACATCAAGGCTTGCTTCCCTGGTTGTGTCCTTGGCTTTGTTTTTGGTTTGGGAAGGTGAATGTAAGCATGTTTAGCACCTCAGGCAGCAGAATGGTATTTTCCTCCATCTCGGTTAGGTGATGCTCAGGGAGGATGCTAAAGCAGATCTCCTGAGCCTTGGATTGGCTAACGGGCATATGTTTGTTTGAAGACTGCACATATATGGATCCTTGACTATGTACAGTATCTTGTGCAATGCTAAATGGGCATATTTTATCTTGAACCAAGCCATGCACTAGGTGTAGTGCGTGATCATGCCATGCTCTGCTGGCTGGTGAATATGGAAGGAGCTGAATAAGGTGCACACCCCATAGAGCGACAGGGCTGCTGTTTCTGCTGGCAGTGTACTGAAAACCCCATGTCGATATTCTCCTTTCGGCCATACTCCTGCTGATCTTTGACTCCCACTGCTCCACGTTAACCAACGACGCGTTCGATCCCTATTGATTTCTGTCGACGTGTTGACCTGAACGTTTTTGTGAGCCAGAGGCGTGTTCGCGGTTCCCCGTAGGCAGGCCCCCTTTTCCCAGTGAGTGTCATTTTAAGCATTTTTGCCCTATCTAAAATTCCTGGGATTGTTATTAGGGCAGTGGAGGGCGGTGTAGCCTGGTGACAGGGTTGTGCGTGCATGTGTGGAAAGGAACCTGCACAGGGAGGGGTTATGTGGCTGAGGTGGGGGTATAATGGTGGAGAGATAGTAGGGGCAGAGGGGCGGAGGTTGATGCGGTACAAAGAACTAAAGAAGAGAGAAAGATAAAATATATCCAAAGAGAGCTTTACAAGAACCTGTTAAAAGCAAGAAAAAGGATGATAAGGCCCATTACAAAAAATCTCAAAGCCTCGACTGTTTCTATTAACTAGCAATGAGATTAAATGGTAAGCAAGTAAAGATAGTACTAGAATAGTAGAAATGTAGTAGAGTTTGCTTCTTTTGAGTACCAAACCCCGGAAATTTTGCATGCTTCTCAGCAGTATATAAAATTGCGCTCCAATTTCCCTGCTTAAGTCACAGTTTCATGAACTTAGTCATTTCTATTCTCAATGAATGAATATCTGTGTTGATTTTATTGTTTTTACTCTTACACACTCTTAACATTACATCATTCAAAATGAATTTACAAAAGCAGTAGATGGACTACTCGCAAAGAATCTTTTTAATGACTACAACTCTCTTTGTTTTCTTAGTATTAGAACATTTTAATTACATAAAGTACCCCTTTTATCCATTGTAAAGAACCCTTTGTGCAATGCAAAGATTAATGAAAGGACAGATGCCAATAACTTTAAGAGCGTACTTTTGTTTCTCTGAAAGAATTTTAAGAGAGGCGTCTGAGACAAAGTTGATACTTAAATGAACATAGCTGAGAACTTACAAGCTATAACAGAGCAACCATTGAGCAGCATAATTTTCCTCTGGGGAGGTTTGGCAGCTAAGTTCACTTCATTACAGCATAACAGTGCCGATGTTGCTCAATAGAGGGCTAATACAGTAAAGATGCTGTGGTACTGTCAAATACAGGAAAGCACAGACAATGCAAAGATGAACAGATACTGCCAGTGCTCCCCCCTTTACAAACCACAAACTGACCAAACTGTAGAATGGTTGTGCAACATCAGCTAAGTACCAGTTAATATTTGTACATCCTGTGCTGTCGACTGATATGATGGCTGTTAAGGGAGGCTTACCCTCATTTTGATATTGCTCCTCATTTGGTTATAAGGCCACACGGATAATCATGGATGTCAAAACACAGGCATCATTGTCAGCAATATTCAAATACTAGAAACAAAATGATCCGAATAAAAGCTCAGGCTCAAATAATGATTGTTAAAAATAAACTTCACAGCTTAACTCGCTGCACTTTCATTTCCAGGTAGCTCATTTAACTGTGAACTGAAATCGTGGCGTAAACAAAACCGTCAAAAGCACTGAACGTCGGATTGTTATGCATTTGGGTCATGTTTTAAAAATACCTGAGCTTGCTGCTCTGATAGCCAAGCATGCATGTAAATGGAATTTAATTTAGATTTTACAGAAGAAAGTCATTACATTTATTATTCAGTACGCTTCTTTCAATATATTGAATTGGTTAAGATGAACTACAGTGTTTATGTAGATTAAACAGTTCTGTCCATGTTACTTGGGAGGGGGGGGAGGGAAGGTTATGCGTGTAAATAATAGGGATTTCGTTCATAATTCAACATTGATGGAAACCTTCTTGAGACAGAAATGCCAAAATATATCTATGCTACTTTCAGAGTGAATACTTGAATGGTCATAACTGTGTTTTTGGCACAACAATAGTGGTTTGGCAAAACACCTCGCTGGTGACCTTACGTGCACTGATAGCCAGCTGTTCATTAATGCTCGGGACAAATCACACATCTGCCATTGAGGATACAGTTTCCAAAGGGTACAGCTTATTAGAACAATAATTAGTTTTAGTTATCATTCATGGCCTACTGGTTATTTTTGACTGTTTTGCCACAAAATGTGACATTTTTAAATGTCAAAGCATAAAAGTAACACTTACAAAATTCCACTGTTTGAATGGTTTGATACTGCAATGCTAGCTCAACTAATGGCATCAGTTTGGGGTGGGTGGATAGGGCTATTTTTTACATATAGGGAAAAAGTTGCAAGGCCGTGCTTTCTTACATAGCAACACTGGCTCAACCAATGGTGTCAGTTTTGGGCAGGGCAATATGATTGTCAAATCAAAGGAAGATGGAGAAGGCAATTGAAAAAGTCATTGTTAGGTTACACTATTTTAGTGGGCACTCACACCAAAAATGCATTTAAAAAAGTGTCAGGATTTAGTTTCTGGGAGACTCTGCTATTTTATGCCCAGCTACAATGAATTCAGGGTCTAGTTCATTCTATAGTTCACTTAAAAATTTACTCACGTTTTACCTGTTCCAAACCGGTTTCATTTTCTTTCTTCTGTTAAAAACAAAAGCAGATAATTTGAAGAAAGCTGGAGACCTATAACCAATGACTTCCAAAATATTTGTTTGGAGGCCAATGGTTACAAGTTTTCATCTTTGTTTAAAAAATCTTCTTTTGTGTTCAACAATAATAAAGAAAGAATAAGAGTTTGTAACCACTTTAAGGTGAGTAATTTTTGGGTGAATGATCCCTTTAACATAACCAGAAGAGGACTAACAGAACCACCAGCTTTTTTATGATTTGGGCATCTGTTCAATACTCAATACTCAATTACTTGGATTGCACAAATCATATGGGCTACTTTCTGTGTGTGTTTACAGTTGACACCTTTGGTTTGGTTAAAACAAACAGTGCTACTTGCAAATGAGAGTTGTTGTGGTTTGAATCAAATATTAATGCAACACAGACCAAAGACATGAACAACAAACCAAAACACGACACAAGATGCGAGCATAAAAAGGAAAGTCCGAAATGGCTCCTTATGAAGCAGATCTTCATTTGGGTGTGTGACGGACACTGTGAACTGTGTGACAAACAGTGTGAACATTAAGCAACCCATGACCAAATGTATCAGATGAACCAACAAACCAAAGTGTGAACAAGCACTCATTTCACCTTTATGGTGCTTTTACATCCTTTTTAAGGCCTCCGTTTCCATTCATTAAAAGAAAATTATTAATTTCACGGAAAACATGTGACTAGCAAATTATTTTGAATAATATTTCCTCTTAGTGTTCTATAAAATTAACTCATACAGGTTCAGAACCGCATGAAAGTTCTGATTAATCATTGCAGTCCCACATGTGACAAACAGAACGCTCTCGTTTCAGCTGAAGTTTCCCTTTAAATGAAATCATATTGAAAAAATGCAGCGTGCGTATTGTGCAAGACTTGTCTTCTGACATAGATTGGCTGGAATTGGAGTAGTGGGTGAAGTGGACTGAAAGGGCTTTTCTCAGAGAGAGCATGGAAAATCCAATACTCTGACAAGTTTGAGGTCAGGAGGTGACCAGGCCCTTGTTTTATGGAAACACATGTGAGAGAGGCCCTTTGTTGAATTCAAACAAGTCATTAGCTATAATCAAGAGGTTCGTTAAGAAGAAACACTCTGTATTCTATATGATACAGGTCACATTCAGGGCTCAGGTTGGCTCTGTTAAAGTTGAAAGATGTGTGAGACGATTTAAGGCAAAAGCAGAAGCTTTTGCTCGAACAGCCTGGGAAGAATGTTGCTGCTGAATGTTGCCCATAGTGTTGCCGTAAGTGAAATAGGCTTGACCTCATGTTACTGTGAACTAAACAAACAGGCCCTTTTTCAAATCTGAACACTTGGCAATGACATTCCTATTTGAACAAGCCCTTCAAAGATCATGCCCACATAAAAAAATGCCATAATATCCTTGTTTACATTTTTACATTTTCAAAAGAAATGCTGAGAAATATAACAACAGGCAGGCCCACAGGGAAATAGATTTTACACAATAAATGGCAAACCTTAAAACAAGACCTATTGTGAGCTCTGAGGTAGTTGATCAGTTGTATATGCTTGTGCTGAACTCACTTGTTCAAATTATTTCTACTTATTTTTAAAACAGACATGCTTATTATCAGAATTTGTGCAGATAATTTGACCAATTAGACAGTTAAAACAATGCAAGGTATGCCAAAAGAGATTTTTAGCTCTATTCACTACAAATTATAAGTCAGTAAACCTGAACCAATAGGTTCAAAATAAATATTAAATATTATGTAAATACTTAAATATTTGTAAATAATTGGGATGTACAGAAATGAAAATTCAGGGCTGAAAACGAGACAGAAAATTCTAGATGCACATGGCCCAAAACTAAAATTATTTTTAATTATTATTTGTTATTTTATTAAATAGTATAAACTAATTTTATTAGTTTTTTCATCTCAAGAACTTTTATTATACTATTTTTAAAGAACACAAGCCAATAAAATAACCACATTTTATTGACGTTGCCATGACAGCACATAAGCGCTATTGCAAGCAGCAGGAACAAGAATACTACATAGAAATGTGCTGTTGGCACGATATTTGAGTGGACTTTGCATCTCTGGTGATAATGCATAGATAAATACAAGTGTACATGAGTATCAAACAAGGGAAATGTTTAACAATTTTGAATACTAGCTATCTAGTTGCATGCAAGTCGAGCCAAGTGTTCTCTTTTGGCCGAAAACCAAAAAAGTCAATTTTTTACAACAATTTTCTGCAGCCATATTTTCCAAAAAATCCGGTAGATTCTTTTGTATTTATAGATACAAAAAACAACATTTAATTCATATTTCTCTCTTGTTTTTAATTTAACGATGTCCTTCGCAGTGCATCATGGGATTGTAGTTAAATCCCTCGTTAAAGCCATTGTCTGATTTTCATATACTTTTTTGCTTCAAATCAAAGTTTATAATATTATTGTCCTCATGGTTCATAGCTTATAACATTTTAATGCTGACTTGTTTAAAATCCCTATTGGAAAAATAATGGGAAAATACTTTACAGAACCAGCGCCATTGAAAAAGTGGGCAGGCATTGCTGTACTGTTGCTAAGATCTGCAGTTAGCATGTTGCTACTCAGTTGCTAAGTAATTGTTAGGATGTTGCAGTTGTTTACTTACTGTTACAAGTAAAAAAAACACCTGTAAGTGTATCATCTTTACCTGTTTGCTTATTCCGCCTTTATTCGTATTTATTTACAAAGCAAAACGATGTAGTATAAAAGCAGTGTTGTCATGACATCAGCAGGGTGAAATGGATCCGACTGTTAATTCTGTAGTGCAGATCACATTTCTCCTGACGGCTGGACTCAGCACTGGCGTTGTAATCAGCACTTTGTTCTACAGTGCAGTTTTGCATAAAACACAGAAAGCCCTCATGATACTGTGCGGAAGTGTAAAGAAGGAAGTAGGTCGAGAGAACTGAAATTAAATTATATTTGGCTTTATAAGGAACAGTGTCATCTTGGATATAAGAAAATGAATATATAAGAATATGAACATAAACCACACATGAGAAGAACTTCACATGCATTCATGAATGTTAGTTAATAATTTAGGTTTGGAATTTTGTAATAAGAGTGAACCATTATATTTCTATTTACTAACATTAAAACATTACTAACAAAAAAAAGTTTCATAAACACAGTAAATGATATGCTTAGATGATGTTGTTAATAACTTTTAACTAATAAGACATTGTTGTGCTAACTGTATATTTTATTTGTATATTTTTTATTGTATACATTTTTTTGGAATTCCAAATGGTGTAAGAACAGTGTGATAAATAAAGAAATAAATAAATAAACTACTTAACTAACTAACTAACTAATAGATATATGATTTTTACTTATTGATTATGCTCTCATTTCATTAGAAAGTACATGAAATATTTGTACTTTATTTAAAAAATAATTTGCCACACTGCAATAATATTTAACAAAATATATATTTTTTTTTATTAAAAAAAAAAAAAAATTTTTTCACTATTGTTGTTTTTACAACTTACAACATGTTAATGTTCATACTTGTTATGAACATTATGTTTTTTAAATGTTTCAATTATTTAAAAAAGTATTTTTATGAATTATATGGAATTATTTAAAAATAAATGATTACACACACACATATATATATTCATTCATTTTCTTTTC
>CAIGQW010005633.1:3565390-3603209 GCA_903798125.1 Danio choprae | reverse complement strand
TGTGTGTGTCTGTGTGTGTGTGACCGAGCGGAGATGAGCTAAGAGGGTCCTTATTTCTGTTCTCATTACGCACAGAGCATCATTGTATTCGTCTGCATGGCCATAACAGTGGTCATATGACTGAGGGGTAGGTGGAGGGGTGCCATCACCCCATGAGCTCTCCTTCAGTCATATGACCGCTGTTATGGCCATGCAGACGAATACAGTGATGTTCCAGAGCATGCATAGGTTTTGAGCCTTGCTAATGTTGCTATATAATTAGGCTAGCTGAATTACTGAAGATAAAAAACTGCTATGTTACTACTACCAGTTTTGAGTGTATGAATGTTCCATATTTAATTCAAGTGAAATTTCTGTTTTCTTTTTGGTGTAGACAGGTCTCCTTGTGAAACTGGAAGTAGTGGTGGGGCATGTCTAATGCTCAGGTTATTAGGCTTTAGTAGTGTGGTGGTAAAACAAGATTTGCTGTTTGCTAGTTTGTTTGTTTTTTTGTGATATTGAACAGTGTTGGGTGTAATTAGTTACCAAGTAATTTGTAAATGTAATTGAATTACTTTTCCACTGAAAAAGTAAAGTAAGGGGTTACTTTCCATTTTTAGGTAATTTAAATCCAGTTACTTATAATAAATTCAACAGCTCTATATAAATCAACTCAGAGAAGCAGAGTAATATATAATTTGCTGAATAATTCTAAAGAACTAAAGAACATTTATCATTTATCAAGACAATTGCATACTTTGTGCTAAAATATTTATTGAGAAATTAGTTCACAATGCAACGCATAAATTAAGAGAAGCAGAGTTATTGTAAATATATTTTTGTCATTCATTTTGCATATTACCTCAATTTTTCAGCTAAATAATGTTTTATTTGTCTGACACATGCTTAAGAAACAATTACATTTAAATGTATGCCAATAAATGATAAGTATGAAATATGTCATTACTTTGAAATGTTATGTGCTTTGCTATATTGTTTATATGTTATGTGTTAAAAACAAAACAGATCTGTTTGACTTAAATTGAAAGAATTGAGCCTTTTTAGTGCAAGAGTTTACTTTACTTATCTTAGGTTTCCCCACAGAAATTGCTATGTCATTATTTCCCCCCGAAATGCATTTTACTTTGATCAAGTATCTTTAAACCACTCCCACTCTGAGAATCCACTGTTATCTGATTGGTCAAAAGGCCCATTCTGTTGTGATTGGTCAACCACTCATGTAAACAGATGCCCTTTAGCATATCGACATTTCAGCTGTCCCTTGGGACGCTGATATGAACAGTAAACTCAGTAAAGTCTAAATCATCTTCCTTTGGAACTGTATGCAAAGTGAATCTGGTTTTGTATCATTCATTCATTCATTTTCTTTTCGGCTTAGTCCCTTTATTAATCTGGGGTCGCCACAGTGGAATGAACCGCCAACTTATCCAGCATATGTTTTAAGCAGCGGATGCCCTTCCAGCTGCAACCCATCACTGGGAAACATCTATACACACTCATTCACACACATACACTACGGACAATTTAGCTTACCCAATTCACCTGTACCTCATGACTTTTGACTTGTGGGGGAAACCAGAGCACCTGGAGGAAACCCATGCAAACACGGGGAGAACATGCAAACTCCACACAGAAAAATGCCAACTGACCCAGCCGAGGCTCAAACCAGCGACCTTCTTTCTGTGAGGCGATCGTGCTACCCGGTTTTGCATCATTTAGAAGCATAATTTTAATATGTCGGCAACACAAACCAAACTCTTTCAGGCCTCAGCTACAACTATAGCATTTGAGTATAAAGCAGACATTGTTTGTGTGGAGCAAATTTGTTACAAACCAAGCACATTCCTTTCACGCCAGGTACATTCTTGCCTGACAATCCTTCATAAGCATAATTCTGGCCAGTTTTGCACCGATACTCCCCCTCACGGTCTGTGTTTACAGTGAAATCACACCCCAGCTAAGTGCAGCAGCTAGCGCTAGCATGGGAGATAAACCGGCCCCTCCCTTCTGAAATCTGCTGTGCCTCAAAACGGCTCATATCTTATCAGGGCCTGAATTTGAACATTGCACACAACCAAAGCAGTTCTCGCAGACAGATTAGCAACACGTCGCTCTTGAGCTTGATCAGACCTCTTTTGTATTCTTTTATTTGACAGCAGCAGGGGTTAAAAGGTTGAGGACAAATGCAGACTCAGTCATACGTGGACCATTTCCTCCTTCAGTTTCCCATTAGCAGCTCTGTTCTCGCATGTATGCGAAAACATCCACAGTACACAGGCATGCATTGTCAGGGAAAGGAGCCCATGTGACCGAAAAAAACACTTTTAATAGGGGCCAGGCCATGCCCCTACCTCTCATGGGACCCTTTATGACAAAAACAGATCTGCTATACAGTCGCCCACCATCAATGCCAGCCCCAGCCATCTCAAAAGTCCTCTGTTTTGGGGCCGCTGTTGACTGAAACACTGCCACTCATTGTTTCGCCTGATGTTTGCACTGTTGTACAACAAAGCCGTGTCCTTTAAGCAAGACATCTAGTGTCGGTTTTGGGCCATGAGTGTACAAAGCCTTGGACAAATGTGATTGTTTGAAGCTCATCATGTGACGCCCTCACACTCATTTCCAATGCATACAATTCCTCCATCCAGACATGATGAAACACATGTGCCTGGAACACCCTGAACTTCACAAACATGATAAATATGCAGCTTTACACAATGCTTCACTCCATTTGGTATTTTCTGTAGTGTGCAAAATGTAAAGACTTTGGCCAGGGGCAAAAATTTGCATTCATACTGTGCCAGATGAGAACGAAAAGGCTTTGGCAAGTAAATAAAAATTAACTGCTTGGTAACTGACTTGTATATTGTACTTAGAGGGCTTGATCTCATGAAAGAACAAATCTGTTTTATAATTTAGAATTTTACAATGTGATAAAACTGAAGGAGCACTCTACTTTTTTGAATATAGGCTTGTTTTACAACTCCCCTATGGTTAAACATACATTCAGCCATCTTCCGTGTCTGGCAGGAGCACTATTCACTTAGCTTATCATAGATAGCTTTTGATAATTTTCCTATTTATACTGTTCTTATTTTCAGGTGCTGTGTAATATAATATTTGGCAGCAGTTCCTTGATTATTATGCCAGAATGAGAGTATAGTTCCAGAAGTTAAAAAAGAAGTTAAAAGTTGCAGAAGCTTGGAGGTGCAGTCAAGGAGCCAACATAATTTAATGTCACTGAGTAGATGACTTCAGTCAAATTTCATGAAATTAGTCAATTGACCCTTCTATGAAATGTAACCCTTACAGTTCTACTTGCCCTGCTAAGGACAAGCCCAGAGCCAGACAAGAAGCTAGTCACTAGAGGCCAGAAGAGAGAGATGTTTACCTGCAAAGGTCTTACTAGCTGGCCCAAACCCCACTGCCATCAAGGTCATGACACTAATGCAGTCCTCATGACTCCACTCACCCTGCTCTGAGCAGGATCCAGCATGGGGGACAGGCCCACTATCAAGGACAACAAAAAGCATAGCCTTTAGTGTCGGATGATAGAGCACCTCTTGAATCAAAAGGAGTTAGATTTACCTGCACAGCTTTTATTAGCTGGCCTGCATTACATGCATCCCCTTAAACCTTACTCCCATCCAGGTCATGGCCCTAATGCAGCCCCTACAATTCTACTCGCTCCACTCTGAGCAGGATTCATACTGACGTCTCCAGCATGGGAGGCAGGCACACTAACAAGGATGCTAAAGACCACAGCCTCTAGCAACAGTCGCTAGTGCATGTCTTGAGGCCAGGGGATTTAGGTTTACTCATGCAGCTCTTGTTGCTCTCTCTGCCCAAACCTCGGTCATCCGGGTCATGGTGCCAATATAACCTCTATGATTCTACTAGCCCTCCAAGTGGTAAAGCGGCATGGGTGGACACACTGGGAGCAAGGATATTTCCCAAAATAACAATACAGATACATGTATAGATAGTATATAGCTAAGTAATGACACCTCACTAACCTGTGTCAGTTTAAAAGATCTTTGTGTTTGAACTGGTTTTGGTTATAATGATTATGATCTGTAAATCATATACAGTGCTCAGCATATATGAGTACACCCCATTTTGAAAATAAATATTTGTAACCATTTCTCAGTAAATATGGGTAATAAATATTGATACATTTGAACAAAACAGATTTATTAAACAGATATATTTATTAAAATAATATTTTAGTCACAGAACATCTTTAGAAATTGAAAGATAATACATTTAAATTTATGCAAAATATTGCAAAAAATAATTACAAACTACAACATTTAAACAAAATTTTATATATTTTTTGTTTCTCTTGATTTTTGCTATTTTTGAAAATGTTATTTTATATTTTTCCCTAACATATACATTTGGGCTTCTAATTTTTTAACCATTATTGTAAGTTATTTTGTTAAGATTAGCTCCAGATTTGGCTTCAGTACTGACTAAACTAATGTATATGCACAAGTATAATATTGTAAATCTTCCTATAGAAAATATTAATTTAAATGAGAGATTTGTGGGGGTGTACTCACATATGCTGAGCACTGTATTTGAAGAGAATGACAAAAAGTTGTAAAGAAAAGTTTGTGCAGAATGCCCATATATGAAGATAGTTTGGGTGGGGTAGCAAATGATTAATCTTGTGACATGGCTACTCATTCACGATACACCAAATTCCCTAACATTACAACAAAGTTAAAAGTGAGTTTACAGCACAGTGGTTGCACTAAAAATAGGAAAGTTATCCTTTTGTGTTTTTTAAAAAGGTTTTGCATATACACGACAAGGTTGTCAAAACAATCACAAGGATACATAAACATGACTAAAAACATTGTATTATGCTTGCCAGGTCAGTAGTTGGTGATATCACTTCATAACAAAGCATTATGTGTTTGGAGACATACAGTATGGTCCTTTAGGGCAACATTGCTGTATCCGTTGTCAAATACATGTGTCTTTTTCAAATCCTACACTTTAAAATGAATTATCAAAAGTTTTTAAAATGCAGTTGACACAGTAACCGAGATGGGTCAGTTGATACTTTCTCATGCATAATAATTAACTTATATCTCATTCATAATAGTGCACTGTGATTAGATCGAAGCCACGCTTTCACCTATGAATACATGCACAAAAACGCTGAAAACCTGATGACATCACTGTGTACTAGCAGCCAACCACTCTGAATTCACACATTTACCTCAGGTCTTCAAACTGAAAAAACTCATTTGCTCTAAACAATGCAAAATCACCAATTATCACTTGGTTTCAAGACCCTTTGAAGAGGTTAAAAACTTTTTTGATTTAAGTGAAAATTGCATTGTGTAAATGGGCCCCTTATAAATTCATGTTTCTACGCACATGTTGTGAATTAGGCTGAGATTTTTCCTGTTCGCCTGTCCATCCAAATGTTAAATGTGACCATTTGGACCACAAAATTGGCCTTATGCTGCATGGTTATAGCCAAAAAATATTTTATGGGTCAAAATGATTGAATTTTTTAATGCCAAAAATCATTTAAATATTAAGTAAAGATCATCTTCCATGAAGATACTCTGTAAATTTCCTACTGCAAAAATCTCAAAATCCAATGCTTATTTAGTTATACGCATTGCTAAAATGATTTTATCAATATTTAGATTTTTTGGAAACTCAGATTCAGTGATTTTCAAATAGTTGTTTCTCGGCCAAATATTGTTCTATCCCAACAAATCATACATCAATTGCTATCTTATTCATTCAGCTTTCAGAAAACACATACATCTCAATCTTTACAAAATTGTCACTTATGACTGATTTTTGGGGTCCATGGTCACAAGAAATCCATAAAGTTATTGGTGACTGTTGTTTTTGTATATATAAATTAACTGCTAATTTAATCCACTGTCCTATGGAAAATATATAAGTTTTTATTTCCTACTGATGTTTAGGATTGGGTGGATCTTCATGCTTAATGTGTATCAATCACATAATACAATCAATGCAAAATTATAGTTGAAATTTCTCGTGCAATCGGGTTATGCCTGCAACAAAATATACAAGCTAGTTATCATCTAGCTAACTGTCAAGTCACTTTTTTTAAAGTTACATGAAACATACATTGCAGTGTCAATTTACATCAAACTAATTGACACTGCAATGAAGATCTATGTTTTATTGAAATACTGTGACTTCAGACAGAGATAAGAGGAAAACTCTGACCCTGACCGATTTAGTAATTTGTTATAATGTAAAACGGCTTCATCCTGATAACCTGGCACTGTCTCTTTATTCATTCTCATAAAGCTTTGTCTCACTTTTTCACCTCACACTCTTTGCCAACGTTCACAACTGGTCATTATTAAAATCTTACAAAGCACTATTACTTACAGATAAAGGGCCTTTATCTCTTTGTCTCCTTGATCCAGTACTCAGGCTGGACGCGACTCAAGTCCAAGCACTTGTCCTTAGGTAGGCCTATTGTTTTGTCATAGCAAAAAAAAAAGAAAAAGGAAATTAAAGTCTGTGATATAACAAGTATAAAAAATATGTGATAACCTCACATAATAAATCAGTCATCATTTATGACATGTCATTCATTCATGGAGCACAAAAGAAGATATTCATGCTGCTTCTTTCCTCAAACTAAAAGCGAAAGGAGACCAATGATAGTCATACTCAAAAGATGACAAAAAACATGTTTTTTTCGCAATTATCTATTTTATTGCTTTAACAATTTATGTGATGATAAAAGATCACAATAAAAATTTTGTAGTAGAAATTCAGTGCAATGTTCACACTGCTTCTTTCTATACAATAAAAATGAATGGAGACTATTTTAATCTTACACTGCGTCCTAACTACACGTGTCGTGATGTGACACTGCGACACGTGATAAAATGTCTCTTTTCCATGTTAAAAGGAGTTTTTGCCCTAACTATCCGCAAGAGTGATGCTTCAAATTTCAATTTTAGAAACGGTTTCTATTTCTCTGATGTCACACCTGAATAACAGCATAAACTACTATGACTATGATCACCTCAGATGCTGAGTATGCACTTTATTCTGTGTTACATGTAACTGGTTTGAATACCGTTTGAATACCATTTTACTTGACATTTATTGCAATACAGAAAGCGGCAGCAGGTAGTTTACCTTAGAACTTATATAATTTCACTTGTATAATATATATACAGTTTGAAAATGAATGTTAGAACTGTGACACCAACAAATATCAGTCACTCAGCATGTACTTGTTATAAAGTTAAAGAGGTGTAATATGTTAATTAGCTTATAAACCTTACCATTTGGTTGAAGTGTAGCGCACTATTCTGTGCTTCTGAATGGCTCCACATTTAAATGTTGTGTTGTGTCTGGTGCAGACAGCCAAATTGTTTGCTGTCAATATTGTTGCGTTGGATATTGTTGCGTCGACACACAATGTAATGCATTACACCTTTTAGATTACGAATCGATTGTCAAATAAAGATGTATCTAGTTTTATAAATTGTTAATAAAACTTTTGGCAATTCGTTTTTACTACAACAGAATTTTGGAGGCCTGAAAATTCATACTTTTAAAAAAAGGTTTCAAAATGTAATGAGCAAACACAATTTTGTGAAAACAGTGATGCAATGCACATGTTTATATGTCTTAAGTCCATAAGCATTTGCGAGTATTCATAACCAAATCAAAAAGGCAAACCATATAATTGTTGCAAATGAAAATCACTAATTCCTTGCATGCATAATACAGAATTTGTATTGCTTTTTACAGACCTGACCATGACAGCCTCTGGTCACCATTCAATTTCATTTCATTTCATTTTATCTCCTTTAGTGATCGATCAATGATAACAACAGCAAACGAAGACTGATGTGTCATTTTTATGAGCTATTACACCAACAAATTGAAATGATGCTATTTGGGCCACATTGTATGCCTTGCATAATGTAAGGCTTTAAATGCAGCATTCTGGATATCTCTGCGACCTACATCTAACTTGTTTCTGACGTAGGCAGGTTCCTGTACATCATGAGTCAGAACCCCAGAAAGACAATGCTGATTCCTGTCTGAGCCGGAACACTGCACGTTAACCGTCATTTCATCCTTTCATCACGTCCATCACGTATTTCACTACCGTATAGTGGCAGCTGTCAGGACCAGAGGCGGAGTCCTGTCACAGCGGGATTCTGAGCCACGTTTCACATCACGTATAAGCGTGGCTTGCCATTTGAGGTTTTCAGATGAAATGAAAATCTTCCCCCGTTCGCAATCTCTGTCTCAAATCTCAGAAAAAAAACATTCTGAGAAAAACCCAAAGAGTCTTAGATCTCAGTTCCATTTGATGTTGTTTCAGTTTTTGTCATTTAGGTCTTGCTAAATCTTGCTAGCAGTTTGGTTTATCATTTGTCGGTCATGGTTTTAATATGGCTGAAAAGTTTCAGAAGCATTCAAATCAGAGATTATTAGAATATGGGAAGCATGTTCTTCCCACAACATTAAAGTCATCAGAAAAGAACAATGCTTGTTAAACAAGACATGATCAATTTCCTGTACACCGGTGAGCATTTGAATATTTATTTTTTGCATGTGGTTAACTTGGCAAATCAGCAGGCATGTTTACAGTTGCATTTAGCTTTTTAGTAGAGTATAATTTTATGTTCCATTTGATGTTTAGATGGAAGACCATTAGTTATTAATATTATCCCTGTAATGAAACGGAGGTGCAACGAAAATAACTAAGTAGCTTTATTTGTAACTAACTTTATCAAATGAAGTGACTGAAAAAATTATTTAATGCGGAAATATGATCTCTCATATTATTTCATATTATAAAATTACAGCATTTACACAACCATAGTGTATGCTATGATTACCACTGATTACCTTTCACATATATCCACAAAAACAACTAAAAATGCTGTAATATGCACGTGTCAAAGATCTTGCACTTGATAACAGTCTTGTTTTCTTGTCCTTTGAAACCTGTTTTAAAAGTTAGCATTTTCAGGCCTTCAAACCAGTCTTGTCATGTAAATGAACAGCCAAAACGTGTCTCTTCAACAGCTCACTACTAGAAAACATTTCAAGTTTAATTCAGACGTGCCCAAAGCAGTGATGTCTGTGTGGGTGAGTTGTGTTCTTTGTGATTAGTCCGTCCATTTCCATCAGTTTGACCCATCCAGGCCGATTAGCATGATAAGTGGTACTTAGTCAATCACAGCAACTTGCTTATTTTCATGTAATATTGACAGACAGAGGGTGAACAGGGTACTGCAGTCTGAATTCAAAACAGAAACTTCCGCAGGTTGTTTAAAAGGTCATGAACTGCCCTTTTGTTTATTTTGTACTATACTGTGAGATCCACTTGTTGAGTTTTTACATCAGAAAACACTATAAGTTAGAATATTTCTGTTATATTTCTGGCTATTTCTGTCCTGTTTGACACCCTTATCTCAACACACCATTTAAATAGACATGGTGGATTGTAGACTCCCACAGCCCTAGTTGCATAGTTTAATTGCTGGAGAAGTGCGTATCAGGGTCTGCATCACTGTACATTACTGGTACAACTTTAATGTCAGACCAGACAGATTGACTTTAATATATGATTATTTGGGACTATGTTTGAGTTCTGAAACTTGCAGGTTGCTTTTATAATGCAATATTATATCTTATAAGGGACTATTGATTTCTCAGTTTCTCATTGGTTAAACTGCCAATGGATAGGATCTCACACATTTCAATGTAGAATAACTGGCTAAAAGTTATTTAGAGAAAAGAAGTATATTGGACTTAAATATTATGGTATTTCTATGCTTTAGTACAGTAAAAAAAAATACATACAGAACCTTTTATGGCACACTTACACTCTCTTTCTTTGGCAATTAAGCCACTTCTGTACATATAGTGATTTAATGACCAAAGGGTGTTAATCAGTCAGTTTACAGTAAATTACCCAACTGCATTAGTGGCTTGGAAACAATCTGACCTGCCTAGTCCTTTATTTTATTGATTTATTTTTATGCATTAATCATTAAAGAAGGCAGTATATCAGTTTGTGGCATTGGCACTATAGCAACGTTGAAGCAGAATCGTTAGTTGTAATTGTTGTTACAACCATGGCAATCTTTAATAGCCGACAAGTCATGCTGGGTGTGTGTGTGTGTGCTGCTTCTGGGGCGCTAGAGCTCTTCAGGGGTTTAGTGTACTCTCTATGCTGAAAGTTCATATTGTGACATCTGATTGTTCATAATGAGCCGTTCTTGACATTGACATTATTATTAGCTCTGCAACTGTGCAAAACCAATACAAGATAATGAATAAATTGAATTTTAAAAAATGTGCTGCTGCGATGACATTTTTTGTAGGCCACAACCTGGAAATGAGTTAGCATTTTTAGTGCTTCTGGTTCTGCTATCCTGCAGTAAGGGGTCATCTTGAAAAAGTTCTTGGTTAAATGCTGTAAATAATCAAGTATTTTATAATATACAACATGAAATAAATCAGTAAAACACTTATGTGACTTTTTAAAGCTTGTCTTACAAAATCAGTTGCAAACTGCAGTGTAAACAGGTTGTTTTTAATTTTTTCATTTACAAGTCACCTGGTGAAGATAAAAGTCACATGATCGTTCTGTAAAGAGAAGGCTATGCGTTTATTTGACTCACTTGGTCATAATGTAGCAGGTTCTACAAGAGACCCTATAGCAATGCACAAGCCAAAGAAAATTCTGAATCTACATTTCCACCAATTGCCATAAAATAAATATAAATACATAAAAGTAAATCTCTAAATGGCTAAATTGCATACTGTTCCAGTACTTACTACATTTGAATTCGAAATTACTTCACGACCGATAGAAAAGTATGTTCTATATAGTGAATATGAATAGTATATGAATGGAATTCAGACATACTACATTCACCATTTGTCATTATCATCTGACCTACCCATGTCATTTTCGTCGCTTCACTCCCATTCATTTATTTTCTCCAGTGGCCATATGGGACAGTAAAGTGTCCACTGAATGTGCACTTCAAAATCTCTCCGAAAGTAATAGGTCATTTTTGCCTACTTCCTGCTTACTGTTTTTTAAATATTATGAATTCAGACATATTATTCGGATCACATACTGTATTTCACATACTAAATATTATGGAAGTATGCAGCTTTAGACCCAGCCTATGTATTATGTAAAGAATTTCATCAGACCAAAACAAATATTAAATAGTTTTTCCCCACAGCCGCATTTGTCTATTAAAAAGACCTTGTGCACTGCATTAAATTAACTGGGAAAATACATTTTGGTCCTTTGTAGCTTTGATTAATTCTATTGTCCTCATTTGTAAGTCGCTTTGGAAACAAACTGTCTGCCAAATGATTAAATGCAAATGTAAACCAGCATGCCAGTATGCTTAATTAATTAAGTAATTGTGATCACAATTAAAATACATGCCTCTGTACTTATATTAATGTTTCTGACCTATTTGTTTTCCATTTTATCTTATCACTCTATAACACTTTTTTTCGGTAAAAGCTCCTCTTCCTCCATCTCATTGACTTGTATTCTCTGCCAAGTGGACTCTAAACACTCTGCGCTGGAATTCACAAGAACAATTAAATGGCTGATTTGAGTCATGCATGTTTCATCAAACTCTCTGACGTCACAAACTGCGTCTCTTGAGCGCCGCCGCTCACCACTGGCCAAATTGAAACCCTGTGTCTTCAATCTGAAGATGACAAGCGACCAAAATTTAACAGTTAATCAGGAATTTCTCCCCGACTCCATTTGAAAGCGACTGAAACAGTGGTTCTGAGGCATTTCAAATTCCCCAATGATACACATCTCCTGAAACAATGATTGCTCTTGTGACGGATGGTTGAAACCAAGAAGACAAATTAGGGGAAATGGTATCTGATTCTGACAAGGCTGGGTGAATTGTATGATTGTTTGCTCTTGTCATTGTGATCAAAATCCACATCTGTTCTGGTTGGTACAATACAGTATGTGGTCTCATCTGCCCACTGACACAGTAACCCAGGACGCTTCCCAAAAAAACATGCCCATGATTAGTGGATTAATCGCTTTAGAGTTGATATTAATTCTGCAGCGTTTGACACAATAAATATCAGCATTTGTTTGCCCTCAGCAGTTTTGCTCTCTTGTATGAATTCCCAGTTTATATTACTGTGGCTTCCTTTTTTTATGATGCCTTATTAATAATAAAGAGACGAGATGTACTAAGATTGATGAGCCTATTTCATTCATTCTATGGTTTCTGTATAACCATTCTGCGCTGTAATCAATTAGTGTCTGTATCTGGGGCATGAGTCATTGTTGGAGAGATACAGCGGTGTGATATATAGACAGCAACCCTCCCTAAATAGTGAATACCGAAGGGACGGAGGGTGGGTGGAGGACGGACCGAGACTGACGTCAAGCTATCATCAACACAGATGGCAGGATTGAACTCTCTCTGGGTCATTTTTCTTTATATAGAGGAGGGAAAAGGTCATGCGTTTGTGATTATGTGGAAAAAATGCGGTATATTAATGGTTCAGGGAGTTGACTGGGTGAATTTATCTGGATATGTTCAATCTACACAATCTAAAGATATTTTTTCTTCTTTTGTTTGTTCAAGCTTTGAGATTTTGCCATGGAAATTAAGCACTATTCTCTCAAAATTCTCATAATAATAATAATAATAATAATAATAATAATAATAATAATTATAATAATATAATAATAAATGCTTTTCTTAGAGTTTCTGTCTTGTTTCTTGTCCAATTATCTAAAACGTCTTAAATCAAGTAGTAGTAAGACATTTTTACTTGTTTGTAAAATGCTTCTTGATTTAAGACATTTAAGATATTTATACTACAAACGAGACAAAATGTCTAAGTACGAAAAAAAGTATTTCTTGCATTGTAATAATAACAAGAACAACAACAAAAAAAAAATATTCTTAATGGTTTATTTGTCTGTACATTTTAATTAGTATAATTGTGTGCCCAAAAAGGAAACTCCTACGGAAAAAAAACACCTTTTCAGTGCCAGTGTTTCACTGTGTCTTGACAGTAGTGTTTTAATGACAAGGTTTATGTTCGTGCAAGCTATAAATCTAGCCCTAGTTCAGATAAATTCAACAATTATTTACTAATACCAATAACTTTGCATATCTTAAAGGCAACAAATTTGTCAAAATGAACACCCGTTCACGAGGTTCCATGAAAACCAATAAAAAAAAATGCTGTATTCTGCGTTCCAAGCCAGCAGTTGGCATCACTAATTTCACAAAATCAGGTTTCTCTAGTTTGCAAAGAGATTATTGTCATGGTCACACACACAAAGGAGAGAAGGCAGGGATTACTTCGTGAGTATTTTTTTGTGGAGCATGCACAAACAGTGGTTAAACAGGTGAGCGGTGCAACTGGTTGAAGGCTCTCTCACACGCTATTCCAAGCGGTAAGTTCAAGTTCATTGCAATTACCAATGTAACAAAAGTCACTTCTCCTAATCGGTCGTTTGCATACACAGATACAGAAAGCAAGCCTCCAAGGAACACAGAAAAGATCGGAGCACTAGAGAGAAGATCCAGGAAGCGGAGACCATGCAACTTCGATTCCAGCCGGTGAGTAACTGAATGAGGTGAGTATATATAGGGAGTGGGTGATTACAGGTGCAGCTGTGTGTGATCAGAACTCAGGTGATTGGATGTTTTGACACCCTTATCTCAACACACCATTTAAATAGACATGGTGGATTGTGGACTCGCACAGCTCTAGTTGCATCATGTAGTTTAATTGTTAAAGAAGTGCGTGTCAGGGAAGGGAATCCGGATGTTGTCAATGGAATTCCTTGAGGAGAGTAGGATCTAAGATGTCATCGCGAGGAGTCCATGACCTCTCCTTAGGGCCAAATCCTTCCCAGTCTACAAGGTATTGGAGTCGGGTGTTCCACCGCCGGGAGTCGCGAATTTCTTGGACCTGAAAGATACGGTCTCAGAGGATCTCAGGTTGTTCTGGAGGGGGAGGCGGTTCCGGTTCTGTGGATAGAGAACAAACTGGGTTAGTGTATGGTTTGAGTAGGGCTACGTGGATGGTGGAGGAGATTCTAGAACGTGGAGGTAGGTTGAGACAGTAAGTGACTGGGTTTATCTGGGAGTGAATAGTGTACGGCCCTATGTAGCGGGGACTTGGATTTTTGCAGGGCAGACGGAGGCGGATATTTTTTTGTAGATAGCCATACGTTCTCTCCTTGGTGGTAAATGGGGTCAGGTAACCTACGGTGGTTTGTGGCCTCGGTATGCCTCCGCACTGCCTGCTAGAGATGGACGTGTGCTGTGGACATTGTGGAAGAGTGCTTCGGCCGTTTCAAGAGCAGTTGGAAGACTTTTGAGAGGGATCAGTTAGCAGGCTTTAGAAAAGCAATGAACCACAACAAGAACAGTAGTCTAACCTTTTGAGGGAGGCAAGTCTGTGGCTAAGTTTACTCCCATTCCCCGCCGGCCCTGGACACATCTCTAACGGATGCAGTTTACCTTTGGGCAGTTGGTGAGAAGTGGTGATAGCACAGACCGAACACCCTCGGACATACTGAGAAACGTCCTGGGCCATTCTTGGCCACCAATATTTTCCTTAGAGTAGCGAGAGGGTTCGCCTGCTGCCAGGGTGTCCTGAGTTGAGGAACGTGTGTGCACTTTCCAAGAGAGAGAGACGGTGACTGGTGGGCACGTAGGTAAGGCCCTGGGGAAGATCAGGGGCTGCTGGCTCCTCGAGGGTGGCGGCACGGATCTCTTCATTCGTTTGTCAGAGTATAGGTGCTAGAAAAATCGAGGGAGGTAGGACGAGTTTGGGAGTATCTCTAATGGGGTCAGGTAAGTACATTCGGGAAAGGGCGTCGGCTTTACAGTTCTTAAGACCTGGTTGTTAGGTTATGTGGAAGTTGAAACAAGCGAAGAACAGTGACCAGCGGGCTTGATGGGCATTAAGACGTTGCGTGTTGTGGAGGTACTGGAGGATTTTGTGGTTGGTAATGATGGTGAAGGGAGATTGGGATCCTTCAAGCCAGTGCCGCCACTCCTCGTGGGCAAGTTTGATAGCCAGCAGTTCACGGTCACCGATCCCGAAATTCTACTCCATGGGACTTAATTTTCTAGAATAGTACGCACACGGGTGGAGAGCTCGGGGTTCACCAGACCATTGGGAGAGGATGGCACCTACTCCCACATCTGCCACATCGACTTCTACGATGAAAAGTTGTGTAGGGTCGGGGTGTTTGAGGATGGGTGCTGAGGTGAACTTTTCCCTTGAGCAGGTGAAAGGCGTGACGAGCATCGGGGTTCCAGAAGATGGTTCGTCGTCCACCTTTAAGGAGGAAGGTTAAAGGGGCAGAGGAGACTGTAATTCTTAATAAATCGACGGTAAAAGTTAGCGAAACCAAGGAATCTTAGTAGTTCTTTGACCGTCTGAGGTTCTTCCTACTTAGCCACAGCCTCCATTTTACCTGTCTCCATCCGGACCCCTTCCACTGAGATCACGTATCCAAGAAAGGATATAGTGGTTCGGTGGAATTCACATTTCTTCGCCTTGAGATAAAGTTGCTGTTCTCTCAGGCAGTGTAGGACTTGGTGCACATGAGTTTGGTGGTCTTTTATGTTGTGGGAGTAAATCAAGATATCGTTGATGTAGACGATGACGAAGTGGTGTAGGAGGTCCCGGAAGATATCGTTCATGAAGTTTTGAAAGATTGAGGGACTGTTCGCTAGGCCGTAGGGCATCACCTAGTACTCATAGTGGCCAGTGGGGGTGATAAAGGCGGTCTTCCACTCATCACCTTCTCAGATACAGATCAAGTTGTAGGCGCTGCGGAGGTCCAGTTTGCTGAATACCTGTGCTTCATGAAGCTTTTCCAAGGCAGCGGGGACGAGTGGCAGTGGATAGGCGAACTTTACAGTGGCGTCATTCAGCACTCGGTAATCAATACACGGTCGTAGTCCTCCATCCTTTTTGGAAACTAAGAAAAAACTGGACACGGCAGGTGACGTGGAGGGTCCGATGTACCCCTGGCGTAGGGCTTCCTGGATGTACTCTTCCATGGCCTCGTGCTCAGGACGGGAAAAAGGGTAGATCCTTCCGTGCGGTAATTTGACATTTGGCAGCAGGTAATTTGACATTTGACTACAGTTGCAGGGCCGGTGAGGGGGTAGCTGAGTGGCACGTTCTTTACTGAACACATCGAGGAAGGAGTGATAGGTAGTCTATCCTAGTTACCTTGACTGAGTGTGATTATTTCATCATGGACGGAGAGGGGAGTAAGTGCCACACTGAACATTTCAGAGCATTTCAGAGCAACAGATTGGAGCACTAGAGAGAAGATCCAGGAAGCAGAGACCATCCAACTTCGATTCCAGCCGGTGAGTAACTGAATAAGGTGAGTATATATATGGAGTGGCTGATTGCAGGTGTGGGTGATTAGTACTCGGTGATTGTTCACGGGTGTGGTGTGTGGTGAATGGTGATTGTGAGTGGTGACTGGGACTAAGGGAACGTGCAGAGGGCACAATAATATTCATTCATTCATTTTCATTTCGGCTTAGTCCCTTTATTAATCTGGGGTCGCCACAGCGGAATGAACCGCCAACTTATCCAGCATATGTTTTACACAGCGGATGCCCTTCCAGCTGCAACCCATCTCTGGGAAACATCCATACACACCCATTCACAATCATACACTACGGACAATTTAGCGTACCCAATTCACCTGTACCGCATGTCTTTGGACTTGTGGGGGAAACCGGAGCACCCGGAGGAAACCCACGCCAACACAGGGAGAACATGCAAACTCCACACAGAAACGCCAACTGACCCAGCCGAGGCTCGAACCAGCGATCAGCGACCTTCTTGCTGTGAGGCGAACGTGCTACCCACTGCGCCACTGTGAGGCCCGGCACAATAATAATGTGGTGAAACTGAAAATGAAGAACATGATCCTGACAATAGGATATTATGTGAGAATTATTAAATAGTTATAATAGAGAATTATTATAATTATTAAATATAAAAAAAATATTAAATAGTTTTTTTGAACACTGACCCAGTTACTGTACTGAACTGAAACAACATTAAACTTCTGTAAATTGAGCTGAATAATGACACTTACAGTATCTTCTGTAGATTTGCTTTACAACTGGATTAATTGGATTACAACGTTATTTTCATGTTTCTTAATACTTTGAAGCAATCTGTTTTATATAGAGCACTATACAATATGATGTGACTTGAGCAGGAAAAATCCCATGATCCCTCTTTCAAATCTATGCAACATCATATGACATCCATAGTTTTCATGTAATTCAATGCAGGTTTCTCCCTCCGTGAAATGTATGTGATATTTGTCAGGCATACAATATTTGAGTTGAGCCAAGAGAGTTACAATTGGCAGGCAGCTTTACATAACACAAGTATTCATCAATAAGACAGAGATGCCATTGCATGTTATATAACAATTTATTTTTTGCACAAAGCTGTGTTTGTTCTGTGAAATGGGAGTAGTCGGTAGTGGCCAGGGTCACATGGGTGACCAACTCAATGAAAATATGACCTCAGTGTTTCTCAAAATACAAGAATCTGACAGGTAAACAGACATTTGTTTATGTCAGACTTGCGAACTTTGTCATTATCTCCAGAGGAAGAGTCGGTAGTGGTGAGTGGTGTCTGCGCTAGCCGTGTTTGTCACTCAGTGCTCAAGCTAACAAGAAAATCTATTTTATTTATTTATTTACAATTCTATGGATTAAATTGTCATAATTAATCAAAAAGCAAAAACTGTGTCCGGAGTGAGTCAGGGTGAATTTCAATGCTAATGAGTTCATGCTTTGTACAGAAAAGGCCTCAGGATCTGTTGTTAAATGATACAGAAAATTCCTGTATGTTTTTAAGTAAACACTATGATAGTGCCCCAGAAAATGTACATTTTTGTCACATGGGATCATCCGTTGATACTTTTACATCTTTTTTAAAAGCATATAGCTGGTCTCTATTCTTTATAATATATGAATAAGCACATTTGTTCCCCGATTTTTTGTGGTCTTCAAAAAGCTGATCTTATGGCATTGATTAGTACAACAGGAGAGTGGATAAATAGTGACTAGATTTTATTCTAACAATTAAAATTGTTGTGCGTTTTCATTAAACACAATATGATGTTCTATGAACTTGTAGATACCCTTTTAATCAACTTGCATTTTAAGAAAATCTGTTTAACGAGTACTGATATTTCATAATAACAGTAATGTAGAATGCTAGTGTGAATTGAAACAGTTAAACAAAGTATCTTCTCTACACACAAGCAATGTATGTGCTGAAACTGAAGAAACATCACTGAAAAGAACACTGATCACAACAATGGTGACTTGAAGACATTAAAGCTTTAAAGCCTGTGCAAAATCAAAATTTGTAATGTTTATTTTTTTACTTTTGTTAGTCTTTAGGTAAACAATTGTTCTGTGCAAATTTATCCACTGAAAAAAGTTTGTTTTGGTAAACTTCAGTCAAATTCTGATCATTTGCTTCATTGTCTGGAGTCTCTGTTGACGTCGATTTGACGGCTTCAGCAACAATATTCTTAGCCACGCCCCTCTAACCATTAGTTTGCTATGAGGGAATGATGCACAAAAAAAAATCCCTGCCCCCCTACTCAATATTCCATTTCAGTTGGAAGTACATAAACATACTTAAATAAAAGTCTCACCAACTTCCACTTCACACAGACTTTAACCACAAATACAATCAAAAACACTACATCAAGCTAAACATATATTATTTTCTATAAAAACAAGAACTATTTACATCATCTTCACTCATGCTTTGACCAAAAACAACTCAGCCAGACAGGGATATTCACTTTACTACAATACAAAGAAGTGGACGTGATATTCATCTCTCTTTTTTCTTTTTTTCAATCTAGTTTTGTGTCAATATTCTCCTGTTCTCCATCAGGAAAACGGGCAAATCAAACATACTGCACACATGACACTGAGCCTCCCTCCCATGCGTCGCTTTCTAAAAAATCATTAGAATTATGGGTGCATTAAAAGCAGGAAATATGTGTGTCTGACATGCAGCTGATCACCGGAGGCACAAGGGAGTCGGTGGGGTCAGATTACCTCAACGCTCATGAGAAAACATGAGTCTGGCCTAACCGTGAGACCCCTGTCATTCTCCATCCGCTCACACATTCATTCCCAGCCTCAGGACACAATTCTGATACTCATTAGCAATGCATTTCTGATACACAGCATCCCCAGCATAATGTTTTGGTTTCTAGGTTACGGTTTTCGTCTGATGCTTGCGTCAAGCGGCATTGTTAGTTTAGACATTCAAGCGGAGTTGTGTTTCGAAAGCGGAAGTGGTAAAGCAAGACTTGCTCCAGCATATTTTGTATGTCTCAACCATTCCAGCTGTCTTCCCTCAGTCTCCGACAACCGTGAAATGTTGCAGAATGATCAACCATCATAAATATACTCCAATTGGCAGATTTCCCCTGAAGTCATTATCTAAAATGGTATTAGCTGTAAAACATCACTGCTTGACTGATGCAATGCTGAAGTGAAAGAAAAGCAGAAATGAGACCAAGCATGCTTTGAAAATTTATGGTACTTTCCATGAACAAGGAACCAAGTAGAGTCAGTTTTTTTGTTTCTTTTTCCAGTATTGCTTTAGTTTATGTTGATTTTTGCATTTACACTTATACATTTGCCATCCAATTTTGTCAATTCATAGCCAAGGAATTAAACTTTGTGTTCTATTGCCACTACAGTTTGAGTAACATTGGTTTTCTGTTTTATAACGCTTGCTTTTTTTGAACGTTAGGATGTTTATATGGGCACTGATATTTCATAATAGTGATGTAGAATGTAGTTGGTTTGACTAATTTGTATATGCCTTTGAGTAAATTGAAAAGTAGTATAGAATTACTTATACTCAACAAAGCAAGTTGTATACAATATGGGCTGAAATGGAAGAAACGTCACTGAAGAGAACACTGAACTTGTGCCTTAAAACACAATTTATAATAAAAAAAAACAGTGTAAAAATTTATTATTTCAGAATAACTGCCTATGCTTTCACCAAAACTATCTCAGCCAGTTAGCTTGACGTGACAAACTTGAGATCTTGCTGATTAATATTCAAGTTGCTCAAATCGAACTTATTTTTCCTTTGCATTTTTGAATCGTGTACAGATGTTGTCAAATTGATCCTGTTTGAAAATGACTAAGCTAAATAATGTATTTTTAGTCATGGGACCAATTCAGATAAAATGTCTCCCAGTCTAAATTCTCACTTGCTTTTGCAACTTTATAACGTACTCCTTTGTTACTGGCAGCAACAACTACACCTCACTGTTCTTCCATTTAAATAAAACGGTGCTTTTTCCTCAACAAATTGCTGTGACGTTTCAAAAAAACCCACAAAGTAAACAAACTCCAGGCAAAAACGATACAGGTCAAAGGGTTTAATGTTTTTTATATTTTAATGAATGCGCAGTACAGGGACAAAAGCATTTTCAGTAATTTCAATGTAGATGAAAAACTTTTGGAAAATTAATGGAAACTATTTTTTCTATTTTTTTTATTTACCTGGATTTATTCCATGTTTATTGGTGTTGGTAAAATATCACATTGCAAACAATAACTATATTTTTAATTAGTGCTAATTTGTACTTGATAAACTAATAAAGAAAAATATTTTAGAATTATTTCTTACAATAACCTTTGTAACAAGGTTGATTTTGATGAATGTAGTCAGCACACAACATTTGAAAAACTTTAGAAACGGGAAAAAGATTATACACTTGTTTTCCCATAATATTGCAAAACGACCCATGTGTAATTATGTGGCAACAGACGCAAGCAAAATCAGACAAGGCTACTTTATTTTTAATTTTAAGTCTAATTACTTGTTTGTTCAGTTGAGAGAATATCAGTTGTATAAATTTTTAATGTTTGTCTTTATTTAAATTTCTAATTGTTGGATAGAGTCGAGAATGCCTAATTTACTATATACCTTCCTATCCACAGAAAGGAAGCCACCTTATACTTTCCTTTGTATGCTTATTTAGCTGTGACTTTCCCTCGTCAAATCCTGCCACACATATTTGTGCAATAATCTTTCTAAGAGCAGGATTGTGTCTGTGACAGATCTTGAAGATGTATTCTCTCTGTGTGCGACCAGTCTAGGAAATGTAATCTCTCCGCAGAAACTAGGCCATGGCGTGATTTCACATTTGTTACACCGCCAATAGCACACGGCCTGTCACAAAGAGCATCCATTTATTATGCCGTCCCTCAGGCACTTCTGTTCTAACAGATCACCTTTAGAGCTCATTTACTCCCCTTGAAAATACATATTTCATTATGAACTGTTTTAGGGGTCATATCATATTAAGGAATCCTTTATCCACATATTGCTTGGGATGCTTTCAATAATGGATGGCATAATGCGTTCAGATGCTGTCAGACTGAAGAACGAGGTGTTATGCAAGGATGCGAAAATAATGGCTGCTAGTGTGAGTGTTTGACTAAAATCTAGATGGAATTTTATAATGCAGGAACATTTCAAATACACATGATTTATTATTTTTAAACAAAATGCAATGGGTGCTTAACTTTAAAAAAAGCAGCTATATTTGGTGATTCATGTGTATTTTCTCTATATTTGCATTGGGGGGGGGGGGGTGGATTTTGATCCCATTTGATGTTGAACATTGAATTCTATAGTTCATTAAACGTAAATGAAAATGATTATATATACATTCAGTATATACAGTACATATATAATTCTGTGAAATCATTACCTGTCTCATTTTTTGTAATGTTATTTGTATGACCAACCCAGACATAATATCATTTCAAACTATTAAAAAGGTCGACAAAAGCCACTCTGTTCAACTTTTTAACACCAAATGTTGTCAGAGCAAAGATCATGCCATCCCATAGAACAATCTATAAGCATAAATATACTGAGAAACAATAGTGAATCAAGGCAGCACGGTGGCGCAGTGGGTAGCACAATCGCCTCACAGCAAGAAGGTCACTGGTTCGAGCCCCGGCTGAGTCAGTTGGCGTTTCTGTGTGGAGTTTGCATGTTCTCCTCGTGTTCGCATGGGTTTCCTCCAGGTGCTCCGGTTTCCCCAACAAGGCCAAAGACATGCAGTATAGGTGAATTGGGCAAGCGAAATTGTCCGTAGTGTATGTGTGTGAATGGGTGTGTATGGATGATTCCCAGTGATGGGTTGCAGCTGGAAGGGCATCCGCTGCGTAAAACATATGCTGGATAAGTTGGCGGTTCATTCCGCTGTGGTGACCCTAGATTAATAAAGGGACTAAGCCGAAAAGAAAATGAATAAATGAATGAATAAATAGTGAATCAGTTTAGAGATATTTATAGTTGTTTGGTGGTTGCTAAGGTGTTCTGAGTAATTCTCGCAAGGGTGTTGCTAGAGAAACACCAGTAATTACTACAGCATTTTGAGTACTTTCTATGCAGTGGGTTAAAGGTGGTGTTCTGTGGTTAAGTTGTTTGAGTGTTGTGATTAGTTGATATGATGTTGCTATGGAATTTCTAATTACAGTTGTTTGGATGTTCTTAGTATGTTCTTAGTAAGGTTGCTATACAGTTGAAAGAGTGTTATGGGTGCTTTTCTATAGTGAAGGTATACTGAGTTATTCTTAAAGGAATAGTTCAGTGTTTCAAAATTTATTTGAGTTTCATTTTTATGTTGAACTGAAAGAAAGATACTTTAAAAAATGCTGGTTGCTGGGTCCCATTGCCTTCCGTAGTTGATAAAATACTATGGAAATTAATGGGCCACAGCAACCAGCATTTTTCGAAGTATCTTCTTTTTAGTTCAACATAAAAGATGAAACTCAAATAAATTTTGAAAGACTGAACTATTCCTTTAAGAATAACTCAGTATACCTTCACTATAGAAAAGCACCCATAACACTCTTTCAACATGTCCACTACGTTACGGATTACATATTCAAGTCTGTGCAGTTTATGTTTCCTTATCTATTCATTCTAATGACATTGCGCATTGGGGATGTATAAAACCCCGTTGTGTAGTAATGTATGGATCTCGCTTATATCTGCGGGCGCAGTGGTTAATCTGCAAGTCGACGGGTTGGGTAATCAAAAAATGACATTGTTTAATTGTGGGTGGGCTGCGGGCGGAAAAGATCGATCATTAAATACGCAAACATTAACTACTTCATATAAAACACAAACATGTTTTAAGCATTTTCTTATATGACAGACACAACTATGCAGACTTTAAAACATCATGGCCAGACTCGGATGCATGCTGAGTTCTCGAATCCTTCAGAGTTTTTTTTGCAAGGTAACCTGACCAGACTAATCTCCACAAAAACGCAAGTTCATTCTCTGCTTTCTAACTGAGAAACCATGTTTGCATATTGCAATGACCGCAATAACAACGTTTTTCGTATTAAAGCCTAAAGAGAGTAATAAAGCATGTGTTTATTTGAATCGAATGTAAGCTATTCTGGGTACAGCCAAACGTTTGTTTTATAAATAAAAGTTGTGGATGGGTAAAAATGGGTGGATGTTTGAAGTAGCTGATTTGGGTGACATTTGAGCTCATCTATGCACCTCTCCTGTAGTACATCAGCCCCAGTATGAACAGAGCCAAAACAATAGCAATGAGCAAGTGAAGTTGCATTGAGACTGCAATTTTGACCTTTAACATTTCAACATCGCCTCAGACTAATGCACACATGCACCAGTTGTGTTTCTGAGATGGCGCTATTAGTCATTAAATTCAATCATTAAATAAGCAATCATGCTTATTTTTTTTTAATCTTAGCCTTTTATTAAAGTAAATAAAAATCCTTGGGTGGCTAGTGGCTTCCAGGTTGTACGATGTAATTAATAAACTACATATTTTATTATTGAGGTAGATATACACATATTCTGGTGGTTCAATCCGCTGTGGTGATCCCTGAAAATCAGGGACTAAGCCGAAGGATAGTGAGTGAGTAAACATATTCTTTGTAAGATAAGATTCTCAGACTGTTGCTAGACAGTAGTTGACGTGATGTAAATTAATCCCCATTATAGTTACCCCATTATATAAAGCTTGCATTGCTTGAACAATTTGCATTTACATACTTGTTTTCCTTAAGGATTACTTTCAATATCATCACAGATTCAATATTTTATCCTAATATAAAATTCATATTTGTATTATTCTGTTAAACAATGGAATTTCTTGCATGGCTAGTGCACAATAAATAAATAATATTGTTAATAATATATTCATAATATATTGCTTATAAATACACTTTATTCTGACATTTAAAAATGTGGGAAAAAATGAGTAGGAGTGAAAACACTGACTAGCCTGAGGTAGCATAAAATATCCTTATTGTTGAGCCCTGCCGTACAAATATTACTGACAGATCTCTAGAAGGTTTTGTTGCATTTATTATATTGGAATAAGCTGGAGTGAAGCACCTGCTGGTCTGTGCCAGTTATTTTCCACCATGACAGTAAATAAACAGTCCACCTGCTATCAGTTAGCTCAGTGGTTGAGGCTTGGGGAAATGGAGAGTAGAATGGGCGGTACCTTTTGCTTCAGGGAAGGACATTCATCTCACATCTGTTTCCGTTTCACACCATGCCTGCTTCTGCTTGTGTGTGTGGTGTGTGTGTGTGTGTAATTATGTTTGTTTGAGAACAAATGTGTGTGTGCGAGCTTTGTGTGATGGATAACCTGCTTGGCAGACCTGAATATTTGGTGACAGAGAGATGCAAGTGACAAGGGAGTGCATGATGGGACAGGTTTACCAAGGAGAAGGTTAGATTTTGATACAGACTAAGATCGGAGGTGTGTGTGTGTGTGTGTGTGTGTGTGTGTGTGTGTGTAAGCAGAAGTATAATGTACATTGAAGAGCTAACGAAAAATGGACTATGTTAATTTCTTACTAATGTTTTGCTTGAGTTTACTTAGAATTTGTCTTTGATTTTCATCACTAAGACTGTGTAGAAAGTAGAAATTATTTATAGTAACTTCATTTTTTAGGGCACTGCTGTTGTCATACTGCATTTTCTTAAATGAAATTCCAGTTAACATTAAGGTACCCCAAGTTAACACTCTAATTGCAAATAACAAGAGATTTACAAAGAAGCAATATCGTTGGGATGCAAGTACAAGCCCTTATTGATGAACTTGACCTTCAGCCTGCATGCTTTGGACAAAAAAAGCCCCCGGTTTCTGTGTATGACTCTATTCTGCTATGAAACGGCCACTTTTTTCTTCTTTGTATATTCTGTTTTACTCAGAAGTACACATCACATTGTGAAGGTAAAACTGTATTATGAATGCATGTATTACGTTGACTTTGAACTCAGGACTCTGTAATCAAGTGATTACAGTTTAATTTTCTGGAAACATTGTTCAGGCCAGGGGGTTTAAGATCTCTCTGATGTAAACATTCTTCATTCACTTTTGAGTTTTACTGGCCCTCGTCTCTGATTCATGATTACTAATGTCTTGTTTTTTTTTACCTGCAGGAGCGAGGGCTTTTAGCTGCCTCACTGGCTTATGCAAGCAGGACGATCTAGTACACAGATGCCCAAAACAGTTCACAAAAACAAAGGTCTGACAGTCCATCGGATGGAACGTTCTGAAGAAAACTAAGGGAGGGAGGAGCTGTCAATAGATGAATGAGTCACAGAAATACAGGCAATCACACTGGACGCCATGAGGGAGGAGAGTGAAGGAATTTTACGGTTCCGACTTTCTCTTGATGAACACTGACAAGTCCACTAAAAGCCTGCCGTGCTAAGGGGATAAAGTCCCCTGATATGAACCTCAAATCCTTGGGATCTCAAAATAAAGCAAGCCCTTATGCCAGGGCCTGAGTGGGCCTTCCACCATGTCATGGTAGCACTGTACACCAAAACATCAACCCTTGAAAAACAAACTAAACTGTAGACTTGTATGATGAAAGTTGTCTAACACCAATCTGGCAGACGCTTCCTGTAGGAACAGCTCGACTGTATCAACATATTGCATTGCATACTTTTCACCCTCCATTCTCCCATTCCCCGGTGTTACTAACAAAGTCCAACTATGGGGTGCCGGCAGAGTTCAGAGGAGAAGGAGGCCGCCAGGCGTTCACGGCGCATCGATCGACACCTCCGCTCAGAAAGCCAGCGACAGCGGCGTGAGATTAAACTCCTCCTTCTAGGCACCAGCAACTCAGGCAAGAGCACCATCGTGAAGCAGATGAAGATCATCCACAGTGGAGGCTTCAACCTGGAGGCCTGCAAGGAATACAAGCCTCTCATCCTCTACAACGCCATTGACTCACTCACCCGCATCATCCGTGCCCTCGCCACCTTGAAGATAGACTTCCATAACCCTGATCGTGCTTATGATGCAGTGCAACTCTTTGCCCTCACCGGGCCGGCTGAGAGCAAGGGCGAGATCACGCCAGAGCTCCTGGGGGTGATGAAGCGATTGTGGGCCGATCCAGGCGTCCAGGAGTGTTTCTGCCGCTCTAATGAGTACCACCTAGAGGACAATACAGCTTATTATCTAAATGACCTGGAACGCATTTCTGCCCCAGAGTACATCCCAACTGTCGAGGACATTCTGCGCTCACGTGACATGACCACCGGCATTGTTGAGAACAAGTTCACCTTCAAAGAGCTTACCTTCAAAATGGTGGATGTGGGTGGCCAGCGTTCAGAAAGGAAGAAGTGGATCCACTGTTTTGAGGGTGTGACTGCCATTATATTCTGTGTGGAGCTCAGTGGCTATGACCTCAAACTTTATGAAGACAACCAGACGGTAAGGAGAGTTGAATTTTAAATTAGAGCCTTTGTTGCAGCCAGATAATGCAAACTGAGACAAATGAGCCTAAAGTTATCTGCACTAGGCTGTGTACATCTCTGCAGTAAACTCATCTCATCCATGGCACTGACAAACAAACTGCTTTTATCATCCCACTACCACACTTCCTGTAGCACATAAGCATTCAGTTGCATTCAGGCTATTCAGAGACATACTGTAACAGTACCATGCTTGGTCATCTAGCTCCATTTTTATTTAATTTCGTTAGCTTTTCCAAGCATAAACCAGCCTAATCTGGTTTAAACGTCACTCAGCACTTTTACAAAAGGTATTACCAATGCAATCTCACAGTAATTCGTTACTTTTTTTTGTTACATTTGTATGCTCATCCCCCAATGAGAGATATGTTTAGGGGTGGGGTTTGGGGGCCTTTTCTGAGTATATTATTGTTTTATGATGTACTTTTGAGACCCCTAAGACAAGCTAAGGCCATCGTTAGGTTTTTTAAGCAGGTTTGTTGGCCATTGAAGTCCATGCAGGTCTATCCAGCAAGCTCCCCATCTATTAATACCAAATGATATGTACAGAGTATACCTGATTGTATTTGCCTACAATGTTAATTAAAGCTGTGTTTGTGTTAAGACTCAGAATTAACTCTTCTAAACGGCAGTCTAACCACATACGTTCTCTCACCATGTGGTGAAGCTAATTGCTTATCTGTGAGTTCAAAGACTCCATACCGGTGTGCTCTACACTAAACCTTTTCCCTCGACTCACAACAAGAACTTCCAAGTAGTGCATTAGCCTGGAATATCAATTAGTGTTGGAAAGTTAAAAATAAAAGTGTTCTGCTAGTCTAGGGGGGGAGGGGGTGTGTATGAGAGTGATAATTGAGTTCACAGTGCAAGGTGTCAGGGTGTACCCGCGAGAATTATCAAATTTAGCACTGGGGAAAATTGCTGATGTGATGGGGGTCAAAGAAGTTGTCTTCTGCTAGGAAGCTTGAAGGAAAAAGGAAGCAGCGAGTCAAGGGGAAGTGAGGAAGGAATGAGTTAGGGGTGCTAGGGGTGTGGTGGAAAAGGAATATGTTGTAAGAGGAAGGGTAGACCTCTTCTAGTATCTTTTATGAGTTTGCCAACTTAGCCCAAGGTTATCTTCAAATATGACTTATTAACTTTAGCCACATCTGTTTACTAGCTGCGTCGATCATTTGCATGCAAAATTTGGATAAAATAATGCCAAATGTTTTCTTTGCTTTAAAGTCAACATGCGCTCACAATGCAGTACTGTCATATCAAGTTCCTGCTTTTACAATACTGTGAATGATTCAGCAATTAGCTTTAGGGTTAGAATATCATGAATATCCTGTTTCAGAAATATGTTACATTATGGACGTAAAATACCGTTAATGTCATTTATTCATTCATTTATTTTCATTTCGGGCTTAGTCCCTTTATTAATCTGGGGTCGCCACAGCGGAATGATCTGCCAACTTATCCAGCATATGTTTTTACGCAGCGGATGCCCTTCCAGCTGCAACCCATCACTGGGAATCATCCATACACACCCATTCACACACATACACTACGGACAATTTAGCTTACCTAATTCACCTATACCGCATGTCTTTGGACTTGTGGGGGAAACCGGAGCACCCGGAGGAAACCCACGCCAACACGGGGAGAACATGCAAACTCCACACAGAAATGCCAACTGACCCAGCCGAGGCTCGAACCAGCGACCTTCTTGCTGTGAGGCGAACGTGCTATCCACTGCGCCACCGTGAGGCCCCTAATGTCATTTACAACACAGTAAATAAATATGATAAGCAAAGGTATTTTCGTCTTGTTCATAAGAAAAACGTGGGTGATGCAGTCGATTTCCAGTGATGCTAGAAAAAAAATTTTGGTTCCATAAAGAACCTTTTAGTAAAAATTTCTTCAAATAACCTAAAGCAGGGTTTGACAAACTTTTCAGCCCACAACCTCCAAAATAACAATGACTTCACTATCCTCAGAGGTGGTTATAAATATACAAACATATACAAAGGTGTACACACACACACCAATTGGCCTACATAAACATGACAATATTGACAACACAAAAAAATGCAAAGGTCTAACAAATATAATTTTTATAGTAATTTATTCATTTGTTAAATTTCATTTTAACCTCACCTAATTACATGGGGGAGGGGTGGCACAATATTTGGAGCAAAGCAAGTCCATTCTTGCTTTTTTTTTTGGAGACTGCCACTTAGAGATCATCCTGTGACCTATATTTATTTTTAATGTATGTGAGTGATGAAAAGGTACCGGAAAGTTGGCGCTGTAAAGTCAGTCGGCTGAAACTGATGCTATTGCTGTGTTGTTAATGTAACATAATCACCCCAGGGGTCACAATCGCAATGATGGCTTTTTATTTGCATGTTTTTTTAAATGTATACTTTATTGTATGGTTAGTTATGGATCAAATATGGTAATTATAATAGTTTAATCAAATTAATTACATCCAACCCCCCTTTAGTACGCACTGATTTAAAAAACCTTCAGTGGAATAACAAATGTAATGGAGGTTAAAGGTTCCTTATGGAACCAATAAAATTACATATACTGTAGAACCTTTTTTTTGGTTCTATAAACATCTTTTTATGGCTTCTAAACATGAAGCGGCTGATAGAATCATTATGGTTCCTTATAGAAGCTTTTCTTTTAAGAATGTCCATTAAGGAAATCCACATGGAGAATATAGGCTACACCGGGCCTTGCGAGTTCTGTAAACATACGCTGACCGCTAGATGAGCATGTGTTTGAGCTCCAGGGTCTGGGGTGAGCCTCTGAATTAGATTACTCAATAAGCACTCATCTCTGAACTGGCCCACATGTGCTGCCAGTCTGCTCTGCTTTTGCCAGAGCTGAATTTCTGAAATGACACCCCCTGCTCGGTGCACATTCACTCACTTGCTTGCGTCGGATAAGGCAAGGGGATCAGCGCGGTCACTGAATGATTGAGTCAGAGTGGCAGCGAAGGGTTTTAAGCAATACTCTGTGGTCTTGAGAAAGTCTGTCTGAGAGGGCTGTCAGCCACAGGGAGAGACACATTATGAGAGAAGCGGAGCGATTGTGCTCTGAAAAATGCTTTTAATAGGAGAAAATCTTGGTGACTTGTGTGTTAAATAGACAATGTTGACTAAGATGACAGGGTCAGACTAGTGACACTAAAAGCTTTTGTGTTACTGTAATGTGTCTAGACAACCACTACTGTATATTGGACTTTCAAATGCAGGAAAACAAGACAATATTAAAACATCTTGTAAAATGAGCAGCATTTTTGTCCCCAGCATATTAAACCAGTATAAAAATACAGCAACACAGGGGCATCGTGAAGCATCAAATATGAGTCAAAGACGAGACGTCCCATTTTGGTTTCTACATCACATTAAACCTACGCAAGAAGGAACATTCTATATGCATTGAAAGCATATTAAATAAAGATGTGCAAAATTACATTTCTCAGTCAATACTATAATAGCCGATTATTTAGAGCGATACTCCATACCAGCGGTTTGGTGGCTTTGTCTGTTTTCCCTTTTTTAAAGTAATGATAAATAAGTAAATGCAAAGAAATTGTATTCTCTCAATTTCAACCTGCAGTTTCAGATCTCAGTTATTAACCAAGAACACATTACTCAATTTAACCTTCTAAATTCTTCAAACAAACACTCTGGAATCTCGACTACTGCTTTTATCAGCCAATACCGAAAACATTCATAGGGCCAGAACATTGATGGATCTCTAATATTAAATGCAATAGTTTACTAAACAATTTCTTTACTTGATCCACAAACACTCGCACATAAAATATAAATTAATCTATATAAAAAGTACAGTACATGAAGCCCCAGGCCACATAAAAAGCATTTACAAGATGTTCCAAGGCAGATTTTTCCACAACACTGCAAACACTCAGCACCTTCCCCAGATAATAAATTTTCCCTGTATCCACGCTTCTTCAAGTCTCACTTCCAGCTGTCATGAGCTTTGCAAAACGCAGTTTCATTCAGGCTTAAGTGGAGCGATATTTCATAGTCCATGGTTAACCAGAATTCTGCAACATCTCCATTACACCATTAAAATCCCACCTAATGATTTACACCATCCTGTATTACCTGGCGCCTCAAGTGTGCTAAAACTCGCAAAGCTAACTAAATCTTTGAAGACAGGCCATATTTGACAGACACACTGCCAAGACTACATTGTTTTACCTAATGAAAGTAATTTAACAGTTTAATTAGCTAACATTCAGCAGATCTCCATTAGAAATGTCCGCTATGCTGTAGTCCCACAATCCCTCATTAAGGGAAAGCATATTCCTGCACATCTGGCTCAAAAGCTTTCCAGCAAATTCATGGCCGCAGATGTAACTTTTCAGTTGCGATCTGCAATCATGTAATTCTGCTGGGGACTTCGAGCAACAGTTGTCAATTTTGTGGCGTGGCACGTTTTATCTTCTTCTTTTCCCCCTTCAACATCCCTTTTTTTGACCCAACCTTCCCTTAAAAAAGGTTTCCATGGCAACCGTTGCCAGGCAACAGAGCAGTCAAACGCTCCTAATCCTGTGCTGTTGACAATGAGCTGTGACCAGAGAGGGGGGTTTTGTGATGCTCAGCAACCGCAGAGAGTGTAGAAGTGTGCTTATGTACGCCGCCGAGAACCTACACTTGTGCGCAGAACTGCATTGCGCAATAGTCAGCTGAAGCAGTGCAGCCCTGGTGCCAGTTGGCTGGGAGGAGGTGGATGGAGACTCCAGATCTGGGTCATGGGAAGGATGCTTGGGCAACATGGAATGATTTATTTGGCTTTGATGATGTTTATTGATTGAGGACTTCTGCCATATATTATGTTATGCGTAACACTGGTCAGTGTGACACATTAGTTTCTGTCTTTCTTTCTTTGGTTTGATATTTCACTAGAGAGCACTGAAAATGTCAAATTTTGTAATCGGTGTGACTCAAACGGTTGTTTTGATCCTAGATTTCTTCATGATATTTAATGTGTTTCACAGAAGTAATATAGTCATGTAGGTTTAGAATGAGCTGGAGATGAGTAAATAATGAAATAATTTACATTTTCAATGATTCAATCAAATCTTTGTTATCGATATTACTCACCATCATGTCAATCCAAACCCATGAGACTTTAGTTCATGTTCAGAACACGTTCTTTTATCAAATCTAAAATTTCTGTCCCTCCATTGCAAGTCTGTTTACCCAGTGTTCATAAAGAGATTTAGTTGCATATTTTATTCAATTTTATGGACTACACTTTTTATGGTTTTAAAAACAATTTTGGAAAACAAAAAGCAAAAACCATATGATGGTCAGATTTATTTTAGGCTTTTATTTGCATATAAACATCATCCATACCCTTTGACATTCCAGAACAAACCTTATTTGGGAGCTGTGCTATTTTTGCAGTTTAATATTCACAGATGCTTATGCATACAATATCATGCAAATTGATGTATTTACCCCAAACGCTGTGATATTCCATATTATACAGCTGATTAGCATAATTCCATTGTTCTGACTGGATTCCGAAATTCCTTTCATTCATTCATTTTCTTTTCGGGTTAGTCCCTTTATTAATCTGAGGGCCGCCATAGCGGAATGAACCGCCAACTTACACAGCATATGTTTTACGCAGTGAATGCCCTTCCAGCCGCAACCCATCACTGGGAAACACCCATACACTCTCATTCACACACATACACTACAGACAATTTCATTCATTCATTCATTTTCTTTTCGGCTTAGTCCCTTTATTAATCAGGGGTTGCCACAACAGAATGAACCACCAACTTATCCAGCATATGTTTTACACAGCGGATGCCCTTCCAGCTGCAACCCATCACTAGGAAACATCCATACACACTCATTCACATTCATACACTACAGACAATTTAGCTTACCCAATTCACCTATAGCGCACATCTTTGGACTGTGGGGGAAAACGGAGAACCCAGAGGAAACCCACGTGAACACGAGGAGAACATGCAAACTCCACACAGAAATGCCAACTGACCCAACCGAGGCTCGAACCAGCGACCTTCTTGCTGTGAGGCAACAGCGCTACCCAATGCGCCACCGAGCTGCAATTTTTTTACATTTTAAAGCATCAATGTGTTTTGGGTAAATAAATGGAGGGACAGACATCTGTCAGTTTTATTAAAAATATCCACATATTAGTTATGGTTTTAAAATGACAGGGTGGTGAGTAAATGATGACAGTATCATTTTGAGGCGAATTAACTCTTTAAACAAGAGAATGTAACATCTTGGACTAATTATGCATATGATTACAATTATAAATAATACCCTAAAATGTGTATTTTTGTGTAAAATGTGTAAAACTTGTACAGGAGCAATTACCTTTTACTTTCTAAACTTTAAAAAACACCCTAGCAGTTATGCTAAAAGCTATTTAGAGAATGTTCATAATCACTTAACACCATCCTTGCACCCACAATATACAAGCATGATGGCAGTACATACAACACATTTCTTCTGATATGTCTCTAAAATGTAATCTTGACACATAATGCTGAAGCTATTGCCAGTGATGTTGAGGGATGCAAAGGGAGCTAGAAAAACACACTGACTCACCCCTCAATTACTGATAAACATGGATGTCAGTATAAAAAAAACATCAAAGCCAAACAGCTTAGCAACTCTGCACGATGAATCTTTGAAGCTAATCATGCTAGCCACTTTAGCCGAAATGACTCATATTTACCCTATGTAACCCTAAAGTTGCTAATTATACTAGACCAAACAACACCTTAAATAGTCAGTTTTATGTCTAATTCAGTTTTCCTTCTAATTTCATACCTTTCTTTTAAAATGCTAACTATGGTTGCCAGGTCTGTGTAGCAAATCTAGCCAAATGACTTTATCCAAAACTCACACAGCTATAATACATGTTTTACATTCTTGAAAATCTCTATTTACTGTAGGAGTCATACAGACAGCGTGTTTTTCTAAAGGAGTCATACCAGAGCCTCTCCCTTACAAAACTCATTATCCAGCTCAGTTTTATGATCCGCAGTATCCAGCTGAAATGAACACTGGTAGCTGTAAAACGGCAACAACTTTTATTCCTTTTTACACAAATGAAGATTACTGGAGTAGATTATCACTTTTAGGCTTTTATTATCACTATTAGGCTCTTTTTCGTGTGGTCTCTTGCACAATACTGACATTACCTCAAAACACTTTTGCCATAGTGCATTATTTGTTAACTACAGTAATGTTTGGCATTAAAACCAGTTTTAAATGGTTTCTAGAATAGTTTCCTTGATAAACGTACCTAATACAGCATTGCACAAGTGCTAATGCACAAGTCCTGTGCATTTCCATTGAGCTTTGAACGTTTCACATCACTTACTTGATAGTTTACTTTGAAAACGTTTTAAAACATGCAAGAAGCAATGTAGTTTTATGTTGTAAAATTGCAATATTTATTATCTTGTTATGGTTGTATTAACAATATACATGTCCCTCAATCTCCCCCCCCCCCCCAAATACCTCGAGTCCAAAAGTACTGACTCTGTGATAAAATTTATTAGAATGCAGAATTCACAAATAATTTAAGTAATTTAAAAAATATCTTATTTTATAGGATGTGATATAGTGAAGTAACAGAGTGCCATTTTCACAAATATCAGCATGTGAATTCACAACCACAAAAGTGACACTGAATTTATACAACAGTTAATGAGTTAATGAGTAAAATTGTAGACCAAAAATTATGTTAGAGCAAAACAAAATTGCATCTCATTATTTTGCTACTGAATGAGTCTGTTTTTAAACTAATTTAACAAATTTCTAAACGAGTGAATTGTTTTGAGACGGTTGTTTGAATGAATGATTCAATATTTTTAATAATCACTGCGACTTGATTTTGGTGTCAAATTAATTTATCATTTAGAGGCTGGCCTGATCTCAAGCGAAAACGTAATAGAAAACCAAAATGTATGCATTGGCAAAAAGTGGCTAATTCATAATTTTTTTAAAAACCACGGCCCAAACATAACCATCACTGGGGCATGTGGAAACTGTAACTAAACATACATTAGTAGCTTGTTTGAAAGAAATATCTTGTTTAGTCAATTTGTCGATTTATTAAACACACACACACACACACACACACACACACACGCACACACGCACGCACACGCACGCACACACACACACACACAGCCGTTGTCGTATCCATGTAAACACCCGAAAATGAATCTTTGAAAATGATGACATCATGCGCATACATAGGGAGGCATACATAATACAGCACTTTTTGCATATGATTTTGAAAATGTTGCCATGTTTTTGTTTTGTTTTTTAAGAAATGGAAAAACATTTTTTGGCTACATCATTGTCGTGTAAATATAGCCTTAGTCACAACAGGTGCATTTTCCCCCAATGAGCCTGGATTGTACTAAATGTACTATAATAACTTAGCGCAAACAACAGAGCGAATCTTTGTGTAACATTCTTATCTCCAACAAAGGAAATGGCAGGGGGATAAAGGACAAAGACAATAGAGACAAATGCGAGATGCTAACATTGCCAATTACAAGCAGGTACGGTGTGAATACAACTCTCTCCTATTGCTGCTGGGGCTATTAGAAGACCAGACAAGAGTCATTTCCACTCAGCTTCAAGCAAATGGATTTTCTGGAGCGAGACGTCTCAATCCAGCGGTTCTTATTTACAGGAAACAAAGCATTAATACACTGTTGAACCTGCTTATTAATATTTAAGCTTAATGAAGGCTTGTGTGTGGAGTGCGCAGGGAGAGGCCAGACGTCTCGCTGTGTCTCCCGCTGGCTCCCTTTCCTCCTCCTTTTCCTCTCTCTTTTCTCCTTCCATCTTGGCTTTGGAAAAGACTCTCTCTGGAAACACCCAGAGCTTCAACAAAAGCACTTCCACTCATCCCCCAGGCTGGCCGATTGCTTAATGGACACCTTCAGATCTGCAGGGACTTTAGCTAATGGTGTGACCTGATTTCTGAAAGCCTAATTCATGGGCCATTGGAGGGCCTCTCACTGCAGGAATACGAGTACAGACACAAGGGCCTCGGCGTTGATCACAGCCCCTTGCTAGCTGACAGACGGCTAGACGTTACAGATAAATGTTTTTTTTTCAATAATCAAATGACTGTGTGCTATTGTTAAAAGATTTTATTAGAATGTCAGGGAGGATTACTCACACCACGAGATATTTCTGCATATTATGTCACTTCCTGCATGACTAAAGAAAACAGCCCATATTTCCCAATAGCATGCTTTTTCAATTATTCAACATGGTTACAGAGCCAAAATCCTGTCAGAGACAAGTCTTAAATGTGTCCCTAACCTAATGGTTGCTCGTTGATAATTTTTTTTTTTTTTTCAGGAAATCAATACCTGGATGGGCCCACTCATAGGGCCACAAGGAGGTCTGAAAATGTTAAATGAAAAATAATATATATACTGTAGAGAGAGAGAGAAGTTTTATTGTGATGATGCATAATATTGTGAATGTCTTCTCACAAATTATGCTTGGTTTAGTACAATATTACAATACAGTAATGATAAATAACAGGTCAATTATTTGGAAAACATTCACTGTTACATTATATAGACTAAATGCTGCTCCTAAATAGAATACAAGAGTGCTTATACTTAATATACAATCTAAAAAAATACAACTCAAGTCTGGGTCAAAGGTGAACAAATTTAAAATATACAAATTTAACCTAGTGGTTAAGCTGCTCCAAATTTGACTAAAAATTGGCTTAAAACAATCCAGCATTTTGAAATGTACTTATTGTGTAGCAATAGTTCACACAAAAATGAAAATTGCCCCATAATTTACTCACCCTTAAGCCATTGTCGATGTATATGAGTTTTGTCTGCCAGACGTATTAAAATGTATTCTGGCTCTTCCATGATGTAAAATGGTGGTGGGTAGTGGATTTTATTTAAAAGCTAAATAATAAATTTTGTCGTCAAACCAACCCATACAATGCCAGGGGGCTAACCAATGTCTCATAAAGTGAAGACAGATAAATTGTCTCGATAAATTTTTGTAACAAGGATTTTTTTTATTTTTACATGACTTCCGATGGCAGCTAAATGCACGTTATCCGCGACCGACTTATACAACCTATGATACATTCATTCATTCATTTTCTTTTTGACTTAGTCCCTTTATTAATCTGGGGTCGCCACAGCGGAATGAACCGCCAACTTATCCAGAACGTTTTACGCAGCGCATGCCCTTCCAGCTGCAATCACTGGGAAACACCCATACACACTCATTCACACACATACACTACGAACAATTTAGCTTACCCAATTCACCTACAGCGCATGTCTATGGACTTGTGAGGGTAACCGGAGCACCCAGAGGAAACCCAAGCGAACACTGGTAGAACATGCAAATTCCACACAGAAACGCCAACTGACCCAGCCGAGGCTCGAACCAGCGACCTTCTTGCTGTGAGGCGGCATCGCTACCCACTGCACCACGGCGCTGCCACCTATGACACATAACGTAAGATATATTCATATCAGGAGTTATGGGATTTATCTCGTACAAACCACTTACCACAAAGTATATTTAATATAAAAAACAGCAACTAACAAAAAAACTAGTACCATGTTCACATGTCTACAGTCTTATGTCAAGCGTCATACTTTGTATATGTCAATTGTGCATAATGTGCATTCGGCAGCCGCCGGAAGTCAGCCATTGGTGTTTATACTTTAAAAATTTGAAATATTTTTTCATTAATTTTCCTTCGTGCCTTTATTCATCAGGGGTCGCCACAGCGGAATGAACCACCAACTTATCCAGCATATGTTTTACACAGC
>CAIGQW010005633.1:3554369-3564990 GCA_903798125.1 Danio choprae | reverse complement strand
ACACAAAACACACATTACTGCACACTCAACACACTACAACTAGACACACAATAATACAACAAAACTACAACAAACACGACAGTACACATTATCGCACACTCAACACATTACAACTAGGCACACAATTATACAACAACACTACAACAAACACAACAGTACAGCAATACATGCAACACTACAACACATTACAACTACACACACAATAATACTACAACTACACACACAACAGTAAAGCAACAAATGCAAGACTACAACTTCACATGCAACACTACAACACATTACAACTACATACAAAAATAAAATTACGCAACATCACTGCAACTACACACACTGAACACTACAACTGCACAGACAACACTAGTTAGTACACACACAACACTACAACACATTACAACTACACACAATAATACAATAACACAACACTGCAACTGCACACACAACATTACAACTACACACAACAATACAATTACACAACATCACTACAAATACACACACCCATCCCTACAACTGCACATGCAACACTACAACACATTACAATTACGCACAATAATAAAATTACACAACATCACTTCAACTACACACACCCAACACTACAACTGCACACGCAACACTATAACACATTAAAACTACAAACATTAAATACAATTACACAACACTACAACTGCCACACAACACTACAGCTACACACACAATCTACAACACATTACAAATACACACGCAATAATACAATTACACAACAACTCTACAACACACACACAGCAGTACAGCAGCACATGCAACACTACAACAATACAACACATTACAACAATAAAATTACACAACAACACTACAACTACACACACACACCCCCAACACTACAACTGCACACAAAACTACAACTGCACACAACGCTACAACACATTACAACTACACACAATAATACAATTGCACAACAACACTACAACTACACACACAATAAAACAACACAAACAAGACTACAACTACACACAAAACTACAACAACCCACACAACACTAAAACAATGAAAAGTACAACACCACAACACTACCACTGCACATACAACACTACAACTACACACAACACTACAAAAACAGAGTATAAATCTGAATTAAAGTGTGTACGTGTTTTAAAATGCACTTTTAAGAATGGTGTAAATCACTCTGCTCTTACTGTCATTTTTTTAAAGTGAAAGAACAGCAATACACTTTATTAAACGTCATCTGTTTATGCAGAGGTTGATATTAATTCCTGGCTGTGTTTTCATTTACATTATAGCATCAAAATACAACACAATACATTTCTGTCCATCTCTTTTGCCGAGTTTAATTATAATTTAGCATTTATTTTCTACACAACACAAATTGAGAGCAAAATAGGTTACTCTGGTCATTTACATTAGATACCTTATTCACTCAATCTAAGTAAAATAAACCTCCACCACTTAAGTTAAAAAGATTTATCAATATATCTGCTACATTTGTTAAAATGTTTTTTGACAAATGAAGTAAAATATATACATGATATATACATGTTTGTTTCAGAGAGCACTGAGAGCTGAGTGTCAGAGCAGAGCTCATTAATATTCATGACCATTTCAAATATGGTCAATATGGAGCTTCTGATTGTAGGAGTATTTTATGGAGTAATAAATGAGCATATAAAACTATGCTCATTTATTTCAGCATATTTGAGTACACCTTATTTAGAAAGTAAATATTTTTAACCATTTCTCAGAGAATATGGGTAATATATATTGGTGCATTTGAACAAAACAGATTTGTTAAACAGATATATTTATTAAAATAATATTTTTTGTCACAGAACATCTTTAGAAATGAAAATATAATACATTTAAATTCATGCTAAATATTGCAAAAAAAAAAATGAGAAACTACAACATTTCAACAAAATTGTATATATTTTTAGTTTTTCTTGCTATTTTTGAAAATGTTATTTAATATTTTTCCCTAACATATAAATTTGGGCTGCTAATTTTTGAACCATTATTTTAAGTTATTTTGTTAGATTAGCTCCAGATTTGGCTTCAGTACTGACTAAACTAATGTATATGCACAAATATAATATTGTAAAGCTTCCTATAGAAAATAATAATTTAAATGAGAGATTTGAGGGGTTGTACTCATATATGCTGAGCACTGTATATTTTTTACTTACTTAAGGATATCAGAGAGCAATTTAACTTATGGAATCAATGCAGTATATGAAATCTTTAAAGCACATTTATATATTTTTATTTCTATTACCAAATGTGTACATAATTTGAAATAAACCTCTTTTTTTGCTAGCAGACTTAATGTTTTGCATTTCTAGTCTCATACAGCTACAGTAGATCAAGTAGTAAATTATGTTCGATAAACACTCTAACCTTTAAATATTTGCAGAATGCACATTTTCGAAGATTAAAATGCATTACTTGGATGGAAGATGGTATCGTAAAAGGCTCAGTTCATGTTGCCAGCAAAATGGTTCTGTGCATTTCACGGGTGTTATTTACATCCTGTCCTCTGCCTTTATTTTATGGGTATTACCCTGGCAAACATGCCAAGGTAATTGAACATGGGCAGGTGACTAATTGAATTAGATAGGGGACCCAGCGGGGCCAGAAAAATAGAGGTTAATAACCTCGCTCGGCCATTTGATGCTTGCTGAAATCAACATCATTCTGTGAGCTGCTTTTGCTTGTTTCTCTTGGGGACTTTGTGGTGTTCATTTTTAATTTTTGGATTACATTAATGTTCAGAAGTTTACTGCACCATTTACTCTTTGCTTTTTTTTAAATTGGTCCTGTTATGGCACTGTTTAATCTAACAAAATATTGACTTATGATTGAGCCATACTCAGTATCGCCAGAGTGCCTGTTCTCTGGTTATATAATCATCCTACAGTTCTGATAAGGTATATTAGAATGTGTCATCATTCAAATGATAGTTAAAGTTGTTTGCCAAAATAATCGGAAACTGAGAAGAAAAAAAAAGCTTTTATGGAAAAACTATACGAATCATACTTTTAAAAATATGACCTAGAGGCCTATTATGGAAATATTTTTTTATATTTTGTGCAAAAAAATATAAGCGCAAACTGAATGTAACATTTTGTCTTTTTGTTCCTCTTTGAGAACTTCTTTGTATGTAATTTCATAAAGATCATTAACATACAATCATCTATTTTAAGAACTTCAGATATTTGTCAAGCCAACATCAAAGTTAAATAAAATTTCTACTGAAAAATGAAAGCGAGGAGATGCATGATTTACTGATTCTCAAATCAACCTGCAATGAAATCTACTTTTTATAATCTGACATTGGTGGGTTGTTGCTGTTATATTGCTTATTGGAGTCTAATTCTAAGATTCCCCTTAGGTAGCACAATGAGTGTGAGATGACAATATTAAGATTTAAGTTCAGAGGCTTGTTCAAATCAGTAACCCTAAAACTGCAACAGATCGTATTAAACCACACCCCTGTTGAAATAAAAGTGAATGGTCTTGCACAAAATAAGTTCTGTAAGCTCTGTTTTTATACAAGGTAGGATGTGTAAACGGGAAGGCTTGGCTATAAGGCTTTTTTTTCACAAAAAAAACAACAATTTAATTATGCAGTTTAGGCTTTTTTTGGTGGGTGTGTTTGTGCTGGCGTGTTCTTTTTTTTATTAGTGCAACAAATAGTTCTTCCCTGCTTGCTGCTATGTTGTGTGATTCTATGGCAAATGTGCGGAGAACTACAGGACCCAGAAGGGAGTGTTGCATGTGTTATAGTAAAAAAACGATTTTCATTCAATAGTTAATCAATAAAATCGATTTATTAGTATTTATTACTAGTACACGGTGGGCGTAACATTACTTTTGTTGTCAGCAAAGTATGCTCTGTACTGTATTGTACTCTATACTGTATGCTCACTAAAGGCAGTTCTACACAGTGCGAAATCTGATGTTTAGCAGATTGCATGTCCACGCACACGTCATGAGTTTATGTGAAAATCATTAGGACACAATGATATATGACACAATTTTATGATCCAGTGACGTCCAAAGCAATCAGATAAAATTCTGCGTCAAAAACATGGATGGAGGAAAACACTGCTTTTATTGCTTTCAAATATGAATTAACAGGGATTTAGCCCCTTAATTACATTTTGTTGGTTTTATTGCTTCTATTGTTCTCATCTATTAGGTCACTTTAGATAAAATAGTAAATAGAATTGTAATTTCTTTATAAGGCCATATTAAATTGTCTGTGACATTGGAATCGTCTGTAGTGTGCTGTAGTGATTGTCCTCACATTGGGTCATATCTCCATTGGTATTCAGCCCATCATCTACCACTTAATATGTTAGCTTGTTTGCTCTCTTTAAGGTTAAAGGCCACTGATTTCATCAACTCCAGAGTTTTTCCCTTCAAGGTTGCCAAAACCCTTTTGTAAGTGTTTCAACTAACCATTTCTTGTCTGTGGTTTCCCCACAGAGCCGTATGGCAGAGAGCCTGCGTTTGTTCGATTCCATCTGCAACAACAACTGGTTCACCAATACCTCGCTCATTCTCTTCCTGAACAAGAAGGATCTTCTGGCCGAGAAGATCAAGCGTATCCCGCTTACGGTCTGCTTCGCTGACTACAAGGGCCAGAACACCTATGAGGAGGCGGCTGTGTATGTGCAAAGGCAGTTTGAGGACCTCAACCGCAACAAGGAGACAAAAGAAATCTACTCGCACTTCACTTGTGCCACTGACACCAGCAACATCCAGTTTGTGTTTGACGCGGTGACGGACGTGATCATCCAAAACAATCTCAAGTACATTGGGTTGTGCTAGGACGAGGGGATGGGGGAGAGAGGTGGCAGGCACGGCAAACGAAAAACTCTTGATGAACGGCAAGGCCTGTCTGTCAATTGTTTTTGTGCGCCCTAGAAAACATTTGCTGAAACAGGAACTCAGTTGAAGCCCGGAGGAAAGGGCTACATGCTGCCATCCTGCTAGATTTATCAATGTCAAAAATGTAAAGGTCAAGAAGGATTTTACAAGGTTGGTATAAATGTGTTTGCACTGAACATATGAGTATGTAGACACACACACACATGCATCGTTATGTTTTTTCTCACACATCAGACTTTGGGATCAGCCGTCAAGCCTATGTTTGACATGGAAACACTGGAAACAGATCTCCCCGCTCCTCTCTTCCCTGACAAACAGCAGGAATTCCTTACCATCCAAAGAAGGGATCGTTCATCCAAAAATGACAATTCTGTCATCATTTACTCATGTCGTTTTAAACCTGTACGTCTTCTTTTCTTTTGTGCAACAAAAAAGGAGATGTTTAGCAGAGTTTCCTTCTCTTTTCCAAACAATGACAGCGAACATTAAATGACAAAAATGATGTTACCTTATTGTGAAAGATTACACCTCGAAGTAAAATACTTGATTACATTTCAGAACATCACAGTTGCTCATAATTCTGTGTTTTTTGGTTGTTAGGGGAATTCTGTTGACAAGTGATTGCTATGGAAATTCTGATGGTTCTGAATTGGCCCATTTTGTCAAAATTGTCATTTTGATAGCTTTAAAAAGTAATAGCACAATAACACAGAGTAAATTCCTCCATTCATTAAGCAGTCTTGAAGTCCGCATGAACTGGAAGCTGTGACCATTTTTTTTCCCATATTGTGAAAAAAACAGTGGGTGTGGCTTGTTGTTGTGGCTTGTCTACTGCGAGCTGATTGGATGTAGTAAAGTAGCATTTCATTCAGAAAGATCGAGAAAAGAGTTTTGGGAGAGTTATTACAACCTAACAGACACCTCCTCCTCACCATTACTGTTTGTTGTCATAGCGCTGTCAAAACTGAAAGTAGGAGGGGCGTGGTTAAGTATGTTAACCACACCCAATACCTCAGACAGATGTAATCTGAGAATTTAACTGAAAACAAACAGGAAGTGCATTTTCAGATTTCAATTTAGATTACAAGGGCAATGACGTGCACAGATGAATTACTAGCAATGTGAGCTAACAAAATCAATATGGTTAGTTTAGATTTTACGTGTATTGACTATGACATGAAGCTGATGATGGGATAAGTGTCAGTAAGCTTAGTTTGGAGGTTTCACACCTAGTTAGAAAACTTCTGGGTGCTTTTTGTCCACGTTCTATTGGTATCCATCAATGTTGGCACCCTCGGTGAGAAAAGTTACCTCTGATTATCTCTTCAATTTAATGTAAAAAATTCAGGATTGGTTATTCTAATTTAAGGCATATTACCTTAGTATTTAAATACACAAAGAGAGTCATTGTTTCTCCTCTCACCTTCTATGTTGGAAATGCTAGTTCTAAAACAGCTTGGAGTGGACCACGCAGAACCAGAGATAGTAGGAACTACCCCAAGAGGCTCCAGACTTTAGTGTCCTTCTTAGCACTGCTGCCTCGAATGCTGGAAATTCTGATTCAAATCCCACTTGGTGTGGGGAAAGTAGAACCAGAGTGGATATGCTGGTTTCATTTGCAGTGTGTTAAAGTGTAATTTTTTGCCTATGAAACAACACAGTCTGCTTTTTTTGTTTTGTGCATCAGTACATGTAACGCATTATGCCCATATACAAATTTGGCTCATTGAAATTGATTGAGATAACCCAAATATTCATTGAATGTATGCAAGCATGAATGAGACAGCTGCAAATTTTAGTATTTTCCTTACACTACTTTGTAATTGTGTGTAAAAGAGCAGTGTGAACATCCTGCTAAACATCTCTTTTTGCACTTTACAAAACAAATAAAGTAATGAAGGGTGAGTAAATGATAAATTTTTTTAAAGGTGAACGGTTCCTTAAAGGTTCTTTGATTGGCAAGATTTAAGTAATGCTGCTTTTGGAGAGGATTATATGAAAATATAATTGTATAATATGAAAGGTTAAAAATATTCTGAGAGAAAGATAGAAAAAATGTTGATGTCATTTGGTTTTACTCCAAAGGTGAAAACTGCCTCTGTCTGAATATGAAGTCAAATGTCTTCTTTTTTTTTTAACTCACATTGACACTGTAGTTTATTTTTGGCTGTCTGACCCCTAGGAAGCAATCTGTTTTCTTGTTTCATTTTTTAATGTTTTCCTTTTGCCTAAAATAGGATGTAATCCAGAGTTTTTAGAGGAAATGTCCCTCTTTCCATGAGAGTGTTACGATGACATGAGCATTAAGTGTTTCATAACGATCATTCCAGATTCAAAGAAAAATAAACAGTGCCAATATTAATGTAAATAAAAAAGGCCCGTCAATCATGTTACTTTTTCAGTTTTTATGAACAAAAAAGTATATATATATGGAAACATAAAATATGCATGATTTTGTTACTTTGGGATTTTGATAAATTATAGTTTGATTTGCTTTCTTATATTTTTAGTTTTACTAACATGCTCCAAAAATATATCAAAGTCAAACACTGTGTACGATTGTACAGTTGTTTCCTGCGAGGTATTTATTGCAAAGAGTTTTATGTGCAGAAAGAGTAATTTTATGTCCAGCGCAACCTAAACTCAGCACGGAAAACATTAAAAGAGGATTTACTCCTCCAATTTTGTCTGTAAAAGGAAAAAGAGAGAAGGAGAGAGAAAAGAAAATCTATAAAGAGCAGATTCTTTCTATTCTGGTGTCATTTCAAGTGGACGTTGTCCGCTGTATGTGTAAATACTATGTGAGGTACACTTTGTGAGACAATGAAATAAATAAATAAATAAATAAATAAATCACTTTTTAAGATGTAGGGATGATTGACAGCTAAAGGGGGTTCATCCCACTCCAATCCTCCTTCTGTTCAGCTATGACGATGTACAACAAACCCAAACAAGGGCTTCAGGATTGATTTTACAGGATGTCCACCAAAAAAAGAAACAAAGAAACAAATAATAAAGTATAAAAGAACAATAATAGCGAATAAAAAGAATTATGCAAATGTTTGTGCTGCAGGCTTGTTTCTTGTGTTGGGGTGAGTGAAGCTTCAGTAACTCTTGTTTGTCAAAATTACACATTGCTTGTGTTTGACACTTTTTTCACATAAAGTATAATGCACGGACACATTTATTACAGTCAGATATTTTCTGCAATGCAATCCAACTTGGTTGAAAATGCAATATTTCAACAAAGATAAAAAATCTTTTAAGACATTTTGCATTGTGACATCCTTTTTAAACAGTTCAAATCACTCCATTATTTTCAAATTGTAATAGTAGTACAGCTTTGTACAGCTTATTTTTTAGTACAGCGGAATGAACCGTCAACTACTCTGGCATATGGTTTACACAGCAGATGCCCTTCCAGCCGCAACCCAGCAGTAGGAAATACTTTGGATTAAGGACTTATTATTTTCAATAGATCAATAGATCTAATTTTAGCAGAGTATTTTTTTTATTGTAATACGATTTAAAACATTATAAACATGCCGAAAAGCAATTACATACGTACATAAAGGGCCTCTACTGTTGCCTCTGTGAAGTGCATTTAAAATCTTTTAACGCACAGAAAGCTATTGATTATCCTACTTATTCCATGGCCATTTGCCAAGTTATATCAAGTTTTGCTCTTTACAGCTGAATATTTGACAGAATTTTCATCAGTTAAACGTGTTAAATCTCCAAGTCCCTGCACTGAATCAGTCACAGGCAGACAGGGAAGAATCAAGCAGTCAACAGCCTGTGTGTTTGTGCATGAACACGTGTTTGAGTAAACAGAAACACAAATTACACTGCAATCCACTTTATGTAAACAAATCTAATTATCCAAACAAATATTACAAGAAAAAAACTTTTGAATTATGATATCATTCAGAAAAATAAAAAACATTTCAAAATTGTTACTATTATAATGTCAGACAAATAAAAAATAAAATTAAAGATTTAAATTATTTTATTATTTGTTTTATTTTTTAATGTAAGATTATATAAAAAAAAAAAATATATATATATATATATATATATATATATATATATATATATATATAATATTGTAATACTATTATTATTGTTGTTGTTGTTATTATTATTATTATTAATATATACATGAAATCAACAATGAGAATAATAGCAATTACGAAAAATCAAGGCATCACTCTTGAACCAAAAAGAATAAGAAACAATGGAAAAATAAACCCTGACGTTATTTGCTACCTTCATTTTCTGCTAATGCAAGACCGATATTGATCTGCATCCCTTGTTTTCACAGCATTATCAGCCTCATATAATGTTCACAGCATAACTTGATCAGCAAAGATCTCTGTATTGAGTAGTGCTGTGTTCATGACAAATCATTTGTGCGCATGCGCTGAGAACCATCAGCCTAATTCAGCAGTTTATTCTGCAGGCTGACGCACCGCACATAATCCATGAGGAAATGGTTAGTTCCTGCTCAACAAATTCAAGGAAATGTCTTCTCATTCTCGTTCTCAGATCATTCCACTCCAGCAAACTCAATGCTGACTTTATTTATGGTGCACTGCACTACAGCAATCAACATGCTAATTAAATGTGCAATTAAATGATTCTTCAATTGATTTATGTCTGCGGAGGGTTTGTCGGAGATGTAAAAAGAAGCGAACAGAAGACGAGGCAGAAAGAGAAGCAGGAATGATCTCGCATAATGGACCAATTAGTGGACAAACCCTGGATGACCCCTTATTGTTGGCATTACTAACACAGCCATTGTTTATCAGACTCTAATTCGAGAGCGAAAGAAAACTGCCTACAAAACTGATCAAATACAAGTTTGTGTACAGAAGAAGCATTTTCAAAGAATCTGTTTAAAGCTGTTTTGACACATGCCAATTAATGTAAAACTCATTGTCTATATACATATTTACAAATCTGCATTGAAAATTAATTGAGAATACAGGATGAAGGATAGGAGAAAGTCGGAATGATGGTAATGGTATTTAACACATTTTAAAACATGAAATTATATTGTACGGTATGGTACGTTTTTTTATCTGTCCTCTCAAACGCAAACAAACTCCTTCAATCTGACCTTGTCTTGACAAAACTCAGCAAACCCGATGCTATCGGCTTAAAGTGTCATTTTATATCGAAGCCTGTTTCCACCATGTAATAAAAACATATTAATAATAATAAAAACAATTGTTAATCATTTGCTTATGCTTTTGTTGAGCCAATCTGTTCACATTGAGCCAACTTATTTCTAACAGAATTCGTGCAGAAAAACAACAATAACCATGATGCTGTACAGAACATTCCAGCAATTAGAGTCACAGCAAACAAAGTGTGGCCAGAGATTTTGTTACTATGGGGAAGATGAACATTTCTGTATCATTTACTATTGGAAAACTTGTAGCACTATCTTGATCACGTGAAACACATCATAGTCAATCACATAATAGCTTTTGGTCTCCTTCTCTGCATACTGCCATAGAAGCAGCGTTAGCCTTAGCTGTTATGGTTTTAGGCTAATCATTTGAGGGCGGCTTGCCTTCAATTGGCTTTAGGAAAAAGAAATCTTTAGCTCCGCCCACACCCATGAAGCACTGCGAATGAGGTCAACCTCCCTACATTCTCAAAATACTTAAATATTTATTTGTGTGTGTGTGTGTGTGTGTGTGTGTGTGTGTGTGTGTGTGTGTGTGTG
>CAIGQW010005633.1:3541427-3554359 GCA_903798125.1 Danio choprae | reverse complement strand
GTGTGTGTGTGTGTGTGTGTGTGTGTGTGTGTGTGTGTGTGTGTGTGCAACATTTACAATAAACTTAAAAAATATTATTATACTTCTATAGATCCAATCAAAAGCTTTTAATGAACAGTTTTATATTTCTGTGTTGTTTTTAATTTAGCTGTGTCAATCGCAATGCTTCATGGGTTTGTAGTTGTTTCCCTGTAACAGTAAAGCTGTTAGATCACAATGTAATGTTGTGACACATTGTGGCATGCTGGTTTGGTTCATGGCGGTTTTTTTTTTTTTGTTGTTGTTGTTTTTTAAATCCACATGGGAAAAATACGGGAACAATTATATCCGGGAACCAGAACTGCTGTGATAGTACCACTATTATGAGCTTATTTTTCTAAGAATAGCAAGTTTGTATGTCATAATTATGAGTTCACATGTTGCAATTCTGAGAATCGTGAGATAAGGTGAAAACTTCACAGTTCAGACGGGGAAAATATAAGATGTAAAACTCAGGATTCTGGTTAAAATAAAAATTGTGAATTGTGACAATTTGCAGTATACCATTGCAGAAACAGGCGTCCTGTCATTTAAATTTTATGTATTTAAAAAAAAGTCCTTTGTTAGGGCAAGCTTGTGCACTTCAGCATTCACACAGGCTCAGATCATTTGATTCACATAGCTGTTTGCAGATTAATATTTAAATAAAACGTAGTAAATGAACAAGTATACACACTACATATAAAGAAGACATTTTTATTATAAAAAAAAAAATTGAAAATACCTCTGCAGTGATATACTGATAAAGAATATCCGGACACCATCCTTCGGAGTTTAGATGGATATGCAAATATCTGCAGCGCTTTTTCCTCTCTATAACAAAACAAACACACAAGAAAAATGACAGCAGTGAGCAAAGACAGCACTTAATAAAATATATGAGACTACAGACTATATAGATCTGGCTATATATGAGACTATAATATGCATTACAGTACAAAATAGCCCTTTCTGCATTACCTTGAACATTGCAATCATTTGTTTTATGTTTCGGAATGAAGAAGAGGCTCTCAGGAATAAATCTAAAGATACTTGTAGACAAATGAAGACTAAAACAAAATAAAGTCTTCTAAAAGATTCATGCCTTTGCTCTTTCAACTTTAACACTGATGCCTTTATTATCATACCATCAGGTTTCCTCACAAGAAGTCTAAACACATTTACACTAATGTACACATTTACACTAATACACTTTTATTGTAAAATTGTAAAAACCCATTCTCATGGTCTGGCGGAAGCACTTTTAGCTTAGCTTAGCATAAATCATTGAATCGGATGAGACAATTAACATTTCCTTTAAAATGACCAAAGAGTTTTAATAACTTTTTTGTATTTAAATTGTGTACTAAGACCAACGGCCAAAGTTGCTATTTTGTAGGCTGATATGGCTGAGAACTGTACTCTCATTCAGCCTTTATCCATGATATAACTACAGAAGAGTCGAGCCTTAATAGAAAAATTATCAAAACTCTTTGGTGATTTTTGAACCAGATGTTAATGGTCTGACAACTGACAGTAGGCTGTGAATTAACTGAAATAATTCAGTGTAGTGATTTGTAACTGTAATGCGGCCAAAACCTGCCCTGGAACTACTTTAGCACTACTTGTTGCACCCAAAACTGTTTCAAACTACTTATTTAAAATGAGTTGAATCAACACAATTCTTGAGTTTTTTGGGGGGCCACTTAAATGTTTTATGTTCATACCCGAAGCTCCCTTTAAAAGATAAATATGCTATTCATAACTCTGTATACTGTATTTGACACTTGCTTTGCTGCGAACAGAAAAACAAATCACACGTCTCTCACTAGTGTAAGTGTTAATGAAGTCTACGGGAAGTTTGGATCTCTGTGCATGACCTTTGTGACACTAAACTTCCCATTTGAGCTGATGAAGATGTGTAAAAGTGTACAGTACATGAGTGAAGTCACACAAATGAGAGGGAAAATTATGTGTCTGACCGTTTTCCCCCATTGAGATTGTAGTATAAATTGACTTATGTGTCAACTGTGTCCAGTGTGGCTTTGGGTTACTGAAAGAGTACATTTGCTACAACAACGGCGAGCGGGGGCCGGCCGATGGAAGACCTTGTGACTGTCATGAGCAGCGGGGAAGGACACACAGAGACAGAGGAGGAAGGCACTCGGCTTAATCTCATTCCTCACAATGGTAAACAGCGGTTTCAGGCTTTACAGTCTTCACAGCAAATTGGATTCAGCGTCCAAATTATTCACAGGGATGAATGTGATGCGTCACTCTGATATTTCTGTAGACGCTTGTTGGTCATGTTTCACAATATATTTTGCGTACATTTTTCCATCCTATTTTAAGATTTTTTTTTAAGCATTCTGACTATATTACCATGACAATAAAGTGCACTTTTCTCATTCTTACTATACATCAGGGTTAGATTAGGCTATTCTCAGTGATTTGAGGTTCACTTTACTGCAAAAGGGCAGCACGGTGGCTCAGTGGTTAGCACTGTCGCCTCACAGCAAGAAGGTAGCTGGTTCAAGTCCCGACTGGACCAGTTGGCATTTCTGTGTGTGTTTGCATGTTCTCTCTGTGTTCTTGTGGGTTTCCTCCGGGTGCTCCGGTTTCCTCCACAGTCCAAAGACATGCGGTATAAGTGAATTGGATGAACTAAATTAACTGTAATGCATGAGTGTGTGTGTGAATGTGAGAGTGTATGGGTGTTTCCAAGTACTGGGTTGCGACTGAAAGGGCATCCGCTGTATAAAACATATGCTGGAATAGTCGGCGGTCCATTCTGCTGTGGTGATGTGTGTGTATGTGCATTATTGTTTTATATTTTATTTTAACCTTTTATAATTGTCATGTAACCTTTTAATTCATTTATCCACACCTACAGTATCCACCTATTTTATTTCATTCTATAACTCATTCATTCATTTTCATTTCGGCTTAGTCCCTTTATTAATCTGGGGTCGCCACAGCGGAATGAACCGCCAACTTATGCAGCATATGTTTTTACGCAGCGGATGCCCTTCCAGCTGCAACCCATCACTGGGAAACATCCACACACACCCATTCACACACATACACTAAGGACAATTTAGCTTACCCAATTCACCTATACCGCATGTCTTTGGACTTGTGGGGGAAACCGGAGCACCCAGAGGAAACCCATGCCAACACGGGGAGAACATGCAAACTCCACACAGAAATGCCAACTGACCCAGCCGAGGCTCGAACCAGCGACCTTCTTGCTGTGAGGCGAACGTGCTACCCACTGGGCCACCGTGAGGCCCTCATTCTATAATTATTTCATTACATATATGTCTTTTTAATTTTTATATTTTAAGTGATACATAATTAACATCAAAATCTCTATAATAGTAATAAGAATTATTACTATTGTAATACTTGTAGTATGTTTTCCTATAGGACAATATACTTGCTTATTGTTTATTAATTAACTTATGCAAACTAAATTATGAAATTTGACCTATTTATAATTAGATTTTGTGTTGAACTTTATTATAACTTAAACAGAGTATTGGTTAAATGTAGGTCAGTATTATTAATATAAATCATCAACAAAATGGGCGACACGGTGGCTGAGTGGGTAATACTTTCGCCTCACAACAAGAAGGTTGCTGGTTCGAGCCCTGGCTGGGATAGTCAGCAATTCTGTGTGGAATTTGCATGTTCTTCCCATGTTCGCGTGGGTTTCCATTTTCCCCCACAGTCCAAAGACATGCGTTATAGGTGAATTGAATAAACTAAATTGGCTGTAGTGTATGTGTGTGAAATTGTGCAAGAGTGTATGGGTGCAAGACTGTATGCTGGATAAGTTGGCGGTTCATTCCGCTGTAACGACCTCTGATTAATAAAGAGACTAAGCCGATAAGAAAATGAATAAATGAATGAAATGTTGCAATGTGTAGGTTCATATAATATAATAATATAATATCTTAAAGACCGCGACCAACAACTACTCTCTCACATTTGTTTATCATATAAAAACGGGCGTGAGAGAAAAACAGACATCTTCTGTCTCCAATTATGTGTTGGAGTCTGTACAGAAGTACACAAGGGTGTTGTTAATATCTTCAAGACATCTGATTGTCTTTTTTATATTCCATTGAATCTGCCAGATGCACAGATTATTACATCACCACATTTGTTGCCCTTTACCAGTTAGGTAACAACAAACATGCAAACAAACAAGTTAACAAATTCAACTGAACGCTGCCTGCATTCTTATGTAATTTCAGTTGAAAAATAGGTAAAGTTTGAGTTCACTGATCACATCCAAAACAACAAACACACCAGAAATAGAAGAGCCTGTCCTGAAAACTACATCACAACACAGATTGGAGGATCCATTAGAAATGTTTCACGTCAGCTTCACATATTGTGCATCATTATTGATAAGTGTAAAATGGAATAAGACTGTAGGCCAAACAGAGCCTTTCAACCTAGTTACCTTTGACCTTTGGTATCCATTAAAAGGGCTGTAAAAAGCCAGGCCGGCTGACACTGCTGATCTAGATTTGTTCATGTAGTGTGAAAATGACGCTCCTCGTGTTTATTTTACAAAAACACATGAAAGAAAAGATCTTACTACGAAAAAATCTCTTGAGGTGTGGTGAAAAACCATCCCCGAACACCGTTCACGAAGAGCGCAATCTAACTTGCTTGGCATGACACAGCAGTCTCGATTAATGTAAACCGTTGGCGGAGGTTTGCTGCCACCCTGCGGTCACCCAGAGTAACGCCTGCTAAATGATTAGAAATAGCTGTGAAATTAGAAAATTAATATAACCTAATGTAAGATGTTCTTGTGTCGCATTCAGAATAAAAAAAAATGTGCTGTGTGTGTGTCTAAACAACTACATTCTCGCCTAAAAATGTGTCAAAAATACATGTTGTCAACAGCTGCACTATTTGTCAAGCTGTAGTGAGTTTACATGACTCATTTGTTGTTGTTATTTTATTTGTTGTTGTTCTTTTGAATCCACACATGCTAATTTTAAAAGTGCTAAAATAGCTTTTGTACTACTCCATGTACTTCGACTGCCCACACAAAGATGTGGAAGTGCTGTTGACAAATTGTGACCCGCCCACACATACAAACTGTCATGTTTTATACAGTTGTGTTAGCATATTTCATGCATTTCTATTTGTTTCCAGTGGTTAAACATCAAAGGAATAAAAAAGTATGATTTAGCTTTAAATTAATAGTTTAATACCAAAAATAATCTTGTCAGTCTTGTTTATAACAAGAATCATTTGATGACATATTAAAGGATTATATTTAAGGATCAGAGAGTAAACATAAAATAGTCAATAATCTTTATAGATTGCCACTATCTTTAAAACCACTAGGCTTTACCCATTTGTCACCTAGCATTTTTAATTATTTAGTATATGTATTTTGACAATTTATTTGGGGAGTCACGGTGGCGCAGTGGGTAGCACGATCACCTCACAGCAAGAAGGTCGCTGGCTCGAGCCCCGGCTGGGTCAGTTGGCATTTCTGTGTGGAGTTTGCATGTTCTCCCTGTGTTCACATGGGTTTCCTCCAGGTGTTCCGGTTTACCCCACAGTCCAAAGACATGAGCTATAGGTGAATTGAATAAGTTAAACTGGCCATAGTGTATGTGTGTGAATGTAAGAGTGTATGGGTGTTTCCCATTGTTGGGTTGCGGCTGGAAGGGCATTCTCTGCCTAAAACATGCTGGATAAGCGGTTCATTCCGCTGTGGCGACCCCAGATTAATAAAGGGACTAAGCTAAAAAGAAAACGAATGAATGACAATTTATTTCAACAAAAGTATGCTAGCATTTAAACATTAATAGCATTTAAAATCCTATATATGCAGTAATATTCATTCATTCATTCATTTTCTTTTCGGCTTAGTCCCTTTAGTAATCTGGAGTTGCCACAGCGGAATGAACCGCCAACTTATCTGCAGTAATATTATAATTTTTTTAATATTAATAATAGAATTTATATTTTTTGATTTGGATGGAATAAAATCAGTTTTTACTTATTAATAGAATACTTTTTAAAGGAATAGTTTACCCAAAAAAAAAAAAAATTATATTACTATTTACTCACCCTCATGTGGTTTCCAACCATTATGGATTTATTTTGATGAAAGCTGAAAACTGATAACCATTGACTTCTATGGTAGGACAAAACAAATACTATGGAAGTCAATGTTTACAGGTTTTCAGCTTTCTTCAAAATATTTTCTTTTGTGTTCAACAGAATAAAGAAATAAATAAGTAATTAGAAACTAGTTACTAAAACAATTATGTTGAAAAAAATATGTTGAAATAAAATCTTCTCTCTGTTAAACAGCACCTGGAAATTATATTTTAAAAGAATTAAAATTTCACAGGAAGACTAACTGTATCTTTTCCACTTGTTTGAAACAATATACACTTCACTAATTAGTTAGGTCGAATAAGTCGAAGTTAAGATAATTAATTTTTGTTAAGCACTGAAAAATATATATAACTGTTTAAATAAAAAGGTAAAATTCTGTTATTAAATCAAAATTATATTGTAATCATGTAGAATAAATTTTATAATAATCATTTGGAGGGGGAAAAAGCATTTATAATTATGTCAAATCTAATAATTATAGTTACTATTATTATATAATTATATATACATTCTGCTCTCTAAATGCTCCCAATTCATTGGAAGGCATTATAAAAATATTTCTATCAATATAAGCTTAATAGCATTTCTGTCAATGTCAATGTTACCTTGACATAAATTCATATACGTGATTTTTCTCAAAGTGCGTCGATTAAATATGAAAAATGTTGGCATTTTGCCATGCGTATCTCCTGCACCACGTGATGACAAGTTCCGGCTCCTGGTTGCCATGGCGAAGAAGGGAGGATTTGATGCGGAGAGTGAACGCGCATTCAGCAGGAATAAGCTGCGCTTCAGAAACATCCGTGAGTACGAGACTTCTTTAACAGACACAATCTTAGTAAGACATAATGCGCAAAAACGAAGATTAGCAATGTTTTACAATGTAGTTGTAGACAATGTGTGTGAAATTGTCCCTAGCTGCGCCGTTACAGTGCTCTTTCTGTGTTGCCATTCCCGTAATACGAACGCAGCTCTGCTTGTTCATGGAGGATTAACTAATAATTTAATTAAAAACAATTTCTCTCGTCTTCTGTATGATCTAAACAACTATGCTCAAACATGCGTGCCATGTCTAAAAGTGTATATCTCTGCCCTACTGTATAAAGAATGCTATATCAAGTAGTTAATATAAATGTTCAGAGTAAACATTTACAGTAGGTCTGATCTTTGTGTTTCTTTCACAGGCGATTTTCTCTGGACAACTTGCTGACAACACAATGCAGTTCAGTCCACCTGTCAGCAGAGACAGAATCATATCCGCATTTCCAAAGGTGCACATCATGCTAAAGTCCAGTTGTGCCTAATTTTTAATCGATTATTGAGTATTTAAAGGGATAGTTCACCACAAACTGAACATTTCTTCACTATGTACTATTATTTAAGCCAGTGGTTATAAACTTTTATGATTTTTTTTTTCTGTTGAACTCAAGAAGGACTTTTTTGTTCCTACTATGAATATATCAATGGCTGTTTTTTCCAACATTCTTCTGAATATCTTCCTTAGTGTTCAGCAGAAGAAAGAACCTCAAACCGGTTTTAAAAAAGTGGAGGATTAGTAAATATGATGACAGATTTTAACATTTTTGGGTGAACTATCCCTAACCGATTACAATTTGCAACTAATAGACTCATACCATGCCATCCAAGATGTATTTTCTCTTCAATAGAACATTTAAAAAGTGTTTTAGCTGAAACCGTGGTTTTTGGTGATGCATAAAATGCAAGCCAACAGCATAGCTGCTGATGTTTTGAGAGTCAAAACAAATTCAGGCAAAACAAAATGAATACCTGTGACTCCTGATGATGCACTGAGGTCTTATAAAAAGAAACAATCATTCTGTGTAAAGAAACCTAAACATTATTTACTACATTATTGTCTTCAAACAGTCTTAGCAAACAGTCCTGAGGCCATTTGCAGAGGCTGTGGGAAAAAGTAATAATGTTTATGTAAACTATGTTTTTTTTCTTGCACAGACCCATCGTATTTATTAATAAAACCTCAATAAATCCACAGGATTACTGTTACAGGTATACTGTTTTATATTATTTGGGGGGAGGGGGGGAGACCCTCAACGCGTCAGTATCCATTGACTTTACTTAAGAAAAAAATCACTTACATCTCAGATAAATTATAAATTGTATATTATAAATTGAATTATAAATTGAAGAGTAAATTAACAGCAAATTATTCGTTTTGGTTGACCTATCCTTTTAGTTGTTTTCAAGTAAGCTACATGGGTGTATGAGAAAGGTGAAATCATCTCATCTGATTCACAACGCATTACAAGTTGTAGTACAGGAAATTCAGCAAATGTTCTGTACACTGTATTGAGTTCATCAGATTAGTATATTGAGAATGTGTGACATCTATAGAGGGACTTCACTGCAGACGAATCCTTCACAATCACAGGACTGCTGCTAATTCTGCTGAAATGAAAAGGCGTTGCACAGCTGCTTCGTATACTCATTTTCACAGAAGGGTCAAATTAAGGACAAATGTACACTTTTAACTTTCTGAAGGTATTGAAGAGAGAGACTATGTCAAACTAGATGAAACTGCTAGCCCTATTCACTAAATGGCCAAAAGTATCTGGTCTTTGATGTTGTTTATGACAAGTCAGCACTGATTGCTTCTGTTTTATTATTCTGTAGTGTTATAATCCACAAGCTTGCCTGCAAATGAAGGACGACTGGAATGCAGAAGCCAAGGTGGCTTGCCAAGATCGGACAACCCGTCTGCAAGGGTTGATATAAATATATATTACATTTTTAATAAAAAAACTTTTAAGAATAATAAAGGTTTATTATACAGTAATATATAAAATATAATTAGTAAATAGAGTATGTATATATATATAAATATAATTATGTAATAAAAGTTCTATAATAACTAGATATGATTTATTATAAATTAATTTGATCTGATTACAACATAATTTTGTTATAACAAAAGAATTTAACATTTTTAATTTAACAGTTATATATTTTTTATTAAATGTATTGCAGAATTATAAAGTAACCCCTTAACTGTCACCGTTCCATAGGAAGGATGTTTTATTCATTATTTCTCTTAATCTCGACTTATCTTGATAAACTTTATATGATTATGTCATATAACATTTTCAAGTGGGAGTCAAAATTTAAGGTGACAGTTAATGGGTTAAATAATGCTATCATTCATTTCATTTTAAATTGTCATACTACCAAATATTATTACGTATCTATGTATATGTATTTTTATATTATCTGCTAGGTATGACAGGTTTAAGATGTCAAAGGCAGTAGTGGTTGGAGATCTCAATGTGGGAAAGACATGCTTAATAAACAGGTAAGGGGTATACAGCTTTTCTTGAAATGATACTAAGGAATTGTTGTATTTTTCATGTATATTTTCTGTGCACAGGTTCTGTAAAGACGTGTTTGAGAGAGACTATAAGGCTACTATAGGTGTTGATTTTGAGATTGAGAGATTTGAGATGTCTGGGCTGCCCTTTTCTCTTCAAATGTGAGTATTTTTAGATGATTTACATAACACATTTGTCCAATTAAATTTGTTGTGTGTTTTATGTTTGTTTTGCACCTTGTAATATTTGTAGATGGGACACCGCGGGTCAAGAAAAGTTCAAATGCATTGCATCAGCATATTACAGAGGAGCTCAAGGTAAAATGCAGTTTCTCTTTAAAGTCTCCAGATCAGAGTCTGTTTGCACCTTAATGTTAAATGTTTTTGCTTCTATTCAAAAGTTATTATCACTGTCTTTGACATGGCGGATATCAAGACCTTGGAAAACACAAAGTAAGTACATTTTTGGAGACCATAAATGTAAACAGATATTTTTTTTAAAAAAAGGGAATAATGATTTAAAAATATTGATGCATACCGTAATATTTATATCAGCAGTATATCAGGTTAAACTAAATATAAATGTAAAATATTTCCTTGATAAATAGCCCTACACCTTTGTTGTGTAAACATGCCCTTTGTTTCCATTGCTTTTTTGTTTCTATGGTTACCTATTGCTTAATTGTTTATGCTCAACTGTGTCTGGTTTGGTTTTCTATGTAGCGTTTATTTAAGTCCTCTGTTTGATTCTTTCCTTAGTCCTGCATTTTCTCTACATGTATGAAATTGTTATATTGATTCTTGCAATCTTGGATTACTTTACGTGTTTTTGTAAATAAAGGAAAACAGTTGTCCAAGAATGTTTAATAAATAATCCAAGAATGTTTTCTTTTAAGTCAAAATGCACCTTTTGTTGTTGTTCATTTGTTTCAGACAGTGGTTGTTAGAGGCGGTGCAGGAAAATGAACCAGACTCCTGTTTTGTTTTCTTGGTTGGCACAAAAAGAGACCTCCTGGTGAGAACAGTCCCTGTAAGCATGCATACAAATGTACACATAAGACTCGCAGAAGCTATTAAAGAGTCCCTGCTGTGTTTCTGTGAAGTCTACAGAAGAGTGCCAGAGGACCGAGAGGGACGCCATAAAGATTGCAGCAGAAATGAATGCAGAATTCTGGTCGGTGTCCTCAAAAACAGGTACGCCTGAAAAGGTTTAATTTTTCATGATTTTCTTGTTCTGTTAATGACGTAGGTGTAAGGCCTGGTTGGCAGATAATGACATAACGAAGGATATATATACAAAAACGGATTTATTGAACACTTACGGGGAACAGATGTTGGATGCGGGAAGACAGGACGACACAGAAACAGAACCATACGAATCAGAATACCGGACAACAATGGACACAGACGAAAGGGTATAAATAGAAGAGGGATTGATTAAACTGATGACACAGACGGGATGAACACAGGTGGAACAGATTAACATTGACAGTGGCGGGAGGAAGACAAAAGGCACGTGACAACAACAAACGATGACGCAGACGAACACTGACAGTACCCCCCCCTTTTTGAAGGCGCGTCCTCGCGCCTTCAACGGGAAACAACAAAGTGAAGGAGGGTAGAAGGGGAGGATACAAGGGAGGAGTCTGAGGGAGACACAGGAAGGGAACCGGAGCAGGAGGACCCAGGACACAGCCAGAAGGACGGCCCCGGGTGGAGTCGAGGAAGGGAGGATCCATGGAGGAGGAGTGGCTGCTGACTCCAGGGGGCCGACCGAGGGAGACGCCGCTGATGGCGGTGGAGCCCACGGAAGTGACGGAGAGCCGAAGGGCGAAGGTGACGCTGAGGCTTCTGAGGGCCAGGCGAAGCAGGCGGCTCACCCGAGCAAGGCGACGGCGGGGTTCCGGAAGCCTGCGGCATAGCCAGAGCGACAGAGGACCAAGGCGTAGCTGGAGGGATGGAGGAGCTCAACGCTGCCGGTAGGACGGTGCGATGAGGTGCAGCCGGAAGAGTGGAGTCCAGAGGCGAAGGAAGGGCGACGACTGACCAAGGTGGAGCCAGAGGGACGAGGGAGCCTGGCGGAGCTGGTGGGCGGACGGCCCACGACGAAGACGAGGGAGGAGTGAGCCAACGCGGAGCCCTAGGGTCAAAGGGCCGAGGTGGAGTCCGCAGCTCGGAGGCCGTGGGAGCTGACGCTGGGCGACACCCTCCAGAGGGTGACGCAGACAGGCAGCGCCCACAAGCGGGCTCCATTTCCGGAGCTGGAGCGAGAGCTGGGGGGCTGGCTGACTGCAGCAGTGCTGGAGCTGGATGACTGGCTGCAGTTCTGGGGTACCGTGGGAAGCTACTCATGACCCTGGAGCTGAGGCTTTTTTCTAGAGGGAAGATTAAAAAACTGTGCAGAAACAGTTGGTTGCTGCCTGATAACAGCGGACGGATATTGCTGCCTGAAAGCAGCGGAGGATTAAAATTAAAGCTCCAGAAGCCAATGAGTAGCCTCCCAGTGTCCAGCCGCTGTCCATCTGCATAGGGGGGGGTGGGCGGGACTCTCGCTGGTTCCGCGGGTAGCCGCCAGGACTCCCCCTCTTGGCGGTGTTGCCGGCTCGTCCACCTGGTCAGACAGGATTATAAGCTCCTCCATCTCAGCACGATTCCGCTCCGTCGCTCTAGGGGGCGACCGCTCATCGGCTGGGGGTGGCTCTCCGTCTGCGGTGGGCTCTGGCAAGCGCTCCCTGCAGGTGGGTGGTGTTGGTTGGCTGGTCACTGGGTCGGGAGTGGCACTGGCGAGATCTTCCTCCAGGAAGGCGGTGAGTAGAAGTCCTTTACTCGCCAGTGTCCATTCCAATGTTGCGGCGATGTTGCCCCGAGGACCATCTTCGGGCGATCGTGCTCTGCTAAAGATGATAGGCGTGCAGAGCACGTCGCCCGGAAAGCTGTTGGCAGTCGCTCGATCATGGTCCTCAGGGCTGCTCTCCCCCTGCTCCAGCAGGCGGTGATGACGAACGGAAGGGCGGATGGGATTCAGGGAAACACGAGGGGAAGAAAATAAAACACTGAGGGGCAAAAAGACTAAGAAAAGAAAATCGGGGGAAAACGCGCCGCTAATTGTGGGTCCGGTATTATGTAACGCCTGGTTGGCAGATGGTGACACAACGAGACTGAGAAAGAAGTACATTACAAAACGGATTTATTGAGCACTTACTGGAACAGATATTGGATGCGGGAAGACAGGACAACACAGGAACAAACGAATCAAAATACCGGACAACGAAGGACACAGACGAAAGGGTATAAATAGATGAAGGAATGATTAAGCTAAAGAGACACAAGGGATGAACACAGGTGGAACAGATTAACATTGACGGTGGCGGGAGGAAGACAAAGAAAGCACGTGACAATAACAAAT
>CAIGQW010005633.1:3522184-3536427 GCA_903798125.1 Danio choprae | reverse complement strand
AATGAATGAATGAATAATTCGTTTATTTTGTTTGTATTTATTATTACATTGTCAGATTTGGAATTCCTTTCATAGTAGATCGTCTCGTCTGTCTGTCTATGAGCCTCCATTTCCCAATATTAGAAATAAACAAATGTATAAATTGTACATAATATAGACATTTTTATCTTATGTTTTTTTTTTTAATTACGTTGTCAGATTTGGTGTTCCATTCAAAGCAGGACGTCCGGTCTATCTGTGAGTCTCCGTTCCTCTAGGCGGTGCTGTGCCTTTCTAATACCAAACAAAAATAATAAAATAAAACGAAGAAGCCAGCCACTGTGCACTTAGTTCTGAAAACAATACAAATGTTGTAATATTTCTGCCAGATATATGTTAAAGTGTTCGTTGTCGGTGTATAAATAAATGTTAACATTGTGATTCATAAATCTGTGTCTTAAAATTAGCAGAAGTCGGGATGGAAAAAGCGGGTCACGCGACTTGTAAACAAACATGAGGAGAATGATGACAGACTGTCAAGAGACTGATCGTGCTTCTTCTTTTCCAAACAATGTAAATGGGGTTTGAAACTTCTGTTCACGCATATCACGTCGACTGACAGATTTTGGAAATGGGAATGTTGATATTCTGCAGACTGCTGGACAGCACTTTACGTTTTTCTGCATGTAAATAAGGTTAAATGTGTGTGAAGTTGTACAACTGAAGGCTACTATGACGGTCACCATGAAGGCAAACAAGTCATACAAGCTTGTGGTGCACAAGAAGGGCTTTGGAGGCAGTGGTGAGAATGTTTAACAATATTAAACTGAACAGAACTAGTTGCCGTTTATGACACTGGCATTACCATTCCTGTTTCTCCACAGATGATGAGCTGATGATGAACCCTAAAGTCTTTCCTCAAGTTAAACTTGGGGATATTGTCGAAATTGCACATCCAAATGATGAATACAGGTGAGAAATGTCTATCATTTCATTATAAAATCACTAGAAGAAGGTGTATTTTTAAAAAATAAATCCTGAAATGAAACGTGTATGCAGTGTTGGCTTTATTTAGTACAAAGTAACTAGTTACGGTAACGAAACTGCTCAATTATGTTATATAATATTAACAAAATTTGTCAATTAAAGGTTTTATTTGTCCGACAACTGCACATGCTTAATTTTATTTTATGCCATTATATGATGTGTGTGTGAAATAGGTTGTGATTATATTGATGCATATATTATATTTTATGTGTACATTTTTTAAAACAAAACTAAAAGTTCTTTGACTGAAATGTAAAAATTAAGAGTTTATTTGATATTGCATTGAGATTTATGTAAATTAGTATTTAGTCAAGATATTAAATTACCTTAACTAAATTTATTTTTCAACCTAGTAATTAGAAAAGCCATTTAAATATGATTGTAATGGTGTAATTAAATACTTTTTTGAAGTAACTTACCCAATGCTGCTTGTACACGTAGTTTTGTATATTATATTATATTATATTATATTATATCATATTATTGTGTTTATTGATAATATCTTTGTATTTAACTTTTTTCCTTTTTTAAGTCCTCTGTTGCTGCAGGTGAAGAGTTTAAAAGAAGACCTGCAGAAAGGTACATTTGAAATCAGTGCTTCATTTTCTGTGATTTTAAATTATAAATAAAAAGATATTCGGTCAGAACTGAAAATGCAGTATCCACTTTACTGAAAACTGAAACCAAAGAATATGTATACTTTTTTTCTTCTGTTTTTTGTTTAATAGTATTAGTAGACGTTTTAATTATTTTGAATCTTGCATACAGACCAAAATTAATTTAATCATCATTTAATTAGTATAAATTATAACCACATCATTAATTTATTGAATGTAAATTTGACTAAAGTAATAGACATATTTAACATTATTTAACATTTTTAACATTTGACATCGCTAACAGCTAGAAATATAGTTACCATGTAATTAACTCCATATATTAAGTAAAAAATATGCTTCCAATGCTGTACGTATTTGTAACAAAAGAGCAAAATATGATTGGTTAATGTGCCCTTGAACTTGACGTGTCCCAAAGCGTAAAAGATGACATTATTTTTTGAATTTCATGATAAAATGTGAAGGTTTTTAAAAGTATATTAAAAGTATCTAATTAAAAACCTATTGTGACTACTGACATATAAGAATCCTCATTAGTATCATAAAAATCATATGATCTATTTAAATGTTAGTTTTAGTCAATGATTTTGGCTTTTTAGGGTTTTTTTTGGCCAAAACCAAAATAAACAGCAAAAAAAAAATCTATTTTTAACTTTCAATTTACAACATTTTGGTCCTTCCCAAGAATGATCTTTTTTTATCCACCGACAGAAACTATTAGTGTCGATCAGACTGTGGCTCAGGCCTTCAAGCTTCGTGCCTACCAGGACGTCATCATCAATATTGTGGATCCAAAGGTATTTTATACTGAAATACTAAATTATTGCATAGTTGGATACAATATTTACACCTTAATGCTCTATTGAAATGGAACAGGAGGTGACTTTGGATCTGGTGGAGCTCACCTTTAAAGATCAGTATATTGGACGAGGAGACATGTGGCGACTGAAGAAGAGCTTAGTGAGTAGATAAAGTGGAAATCTGAATGGTTATTCATTTTTTGTTGACTTGCAATGATCCTGATGTCTTCATTGTGTTGTTTCAGGTGAGCACATGTGCGTATGTGACACAGAAAGTAGAGTTTGCAGGAATCAGGTAACAATATCCACTAATAAATAAATACTGTCTGGAATACTGGATTATGATTGTCAAAAGTGTTGGTATAATGACTTTTTATTATGTTAAATGTAACATGCACTACTGTTCAAATGTTTGGGGTCAGTAAGATTCTTTTAAAAAATATATATGTTAAATATATAGATGTAAATATTCTGCTGATTTCTAAAGGGTCATTTGACACTCATTTCAGTTCCAATGATGCTGACAATTTTACATAAGGAGATTAAATTTGCAAATTTAATCAAATACAAAATTGATTACAAATTCAGTTCTTATTATAAATATTTCATAATATTACTTGTTTATTGTATATCTAATCAAATAAATACAGCCTTTGCAAGCATACAAGGCTCATTTATTTATATAATACAAACATCATGTTTTATCATGTTTTTAGGGCCCAGGCCAGTGAACTGTGGGTAAAAGGAGAGAAGGTCACTTGTGGCTACATTAGTGAGGACACACGGGTGAGAAATGCAGAAATAAACTGTTTTATTACATATTTTGCACCATTTTATCACAGAATTTTCTTAATTGTTCTATTTAGGTGGTCTTTCGATCCACCTCTGCGATGGTCTATATATTCATTCAGATGAGCTGTGAGATGTGGGACTTCGATATTTATGGTAAAGACATATAACTGTTTTACTATTATGCTTATTTAATATCTGTTTTATGGTATATATGTATTTATAGGTCATTTGAACTATTGTCTGTCTGTATTAACAGGTGATCTTTACTTTGAGAAGGCTGTCAATGGTTTCCTATCAGATTTGTTTGCCAAATGGAAAGTGAGTGTCAACTTTATCAAGCCAGATCCCAGTAATAATGTAATCTGAACATGATTAATACCATGTTTACACCTGTTATTAACATTTTCATCAATCTGATCACAAGTGGACAACGCTATACAGGCATAAATGGTTTTTAAATATTTTGAGCTTGTCCACATTTGACCACTTCCAATGGCAAAACCAGAAATAATTCAGACACCTTCAATATTTCTCACATTATTGCAGTTTATTGGCTATATTCTCTGTTGATTTTCTGCAAACCTGAACCTCAGTGTTTTCCCAGAATCCCTGCAGTAGCTTTTCCAGTCCCTGTTTGTTTTTAGTCAACTGTATGGTGGATTGTTTTGGCTTTAATATGTCACAGTTTACTATATATGATACTATAGTGTCTTTCACCCACTAAAATAAAATTTGTTTTTATTTATTATATTTGGTGTCTGAATAAATTTTGGTTTAACTGTTGTCAAAAATGGAGGGATAGTTGCTAAGTGGTTAGCAGTGTCGGGGGTAACCCATTACAAGTAACACGAGTTACATAATATTAGTTTTCTATGTAACGAGTAAAGGAACGCATTACTAATTTTTGTAATAATATTTGAGTTACTGTTTTAAAAATGTAATGTAAGTTACTTTTTAGTTGAATTAATTAGCTTAAGAAAAAGATTTAGTGGTGGTTAGCACATTTGCCTCACAGTAAGAAGGTTACTGGTTTGAGTCCCAGTTGGACGAGGAGTCTTTTCTGTGTGGAGTTTGCATGTTCTCCTCATGTCTGTGTGGCTTTCTTTCTTAGTTAAAAAATTGTGGTCAAATGCATTCACACAGCCACAAAAAATCATCTGCTCTCCATCTACTGACCCAAAAAGTAATTGTTATGGTCTGTGTTGTGCATGTGTTATAAGAATTTTAGTACATGTGAACCACAATGAAGCGCATTTGAAACACAATGAAGATGTTTTCTCAATGTGTTTGTGTTTCTATTTGCATGTGCTTTCTTAACTTGCAGTGCATTTCAGCTCTCTCAGCCACCGTAGTAATCACACTGTGCTGTGTTTATGAACAAAATTGTAATTGGTGCAGTGGAGTTCTCTCTTATGACATAAAAGATGGAAGGTTCTGTAAAATTAGAAACAGAGCCTGTTCTTGTTATGGGATTGATCTTGTGAACTTTGCACCGCTGTTTTTAGGAGAAGAACTGCAGTCATGAGGTGACAGTGGTGCTGTTCTCTCGCACCTTCTATTCTGCCAAAACACTGGGTAAGTCTTGCACATCTACATCACACCCTGGGTCATATCACTGAAGAAAAGTAATTGATCTTGCATTTTTTTCCCTGTAGAGGAGTTTCCAGAGAGCCAAAGAGCATCAGTTAGACAAGACCATGAAGGGCGCTTTTATGAGGATTTCTACAGGTCAGGAAGTTCACCGAGTATTAATGAAATAGTTAACCCAAAAATAAAAATGTAATCAGGATTTTCTTGCTCTTCACTTGTTCCAAACCTGTTTTTGAGGGTTTTTTTCATATATATTGAAGATTTAAGATGTTTTGAAGAATGTTGAAAACCGGTAGCCATTGATTTTCATAGTATTTTCTTTTTCTGCTATGGACGTCAATGACTGCTGGTTTCAAACATCTATCAAAATAAATGATTTGGAACAAGTGAAGGGTGAGTAAATGGTGAGGACATTTTTTGTTTTTGAGTCAACTATTGCTTTAAAGTCGCCATGAAGTTAAATTTGCTCTTCTTATTTGTCCTTATAATCGTTTATCAAAAACCATAACTTTCCTGCCCCCTCGAAAATTACTTTTCTTCATTTCGGGAGGGGCTACAGGGCGTGACTTGTGTCTGCTCTGCTTTCATCCATTCGTCAATATTCCTTATATCGTCCAATATTCATTTTGGTAGCAATACCTATCTTCCAATGATCCAATCAGTTCCCAAGGGACAAAATCTTGCACCGCTCTACATTTTTTTTCTCATTTCAGGACCATTTTAATTGGGTGTACTTCATGATATGGAAAAAAAAACAATATTAACTTTCTTTTCATGGCGACTTTAAAGGGGCTGTATGTAAAATGCAGAAACACTTAGCGAGTTATTAGCGAGTGGCCATTAAGTGAACTACATTTAGAAACTTAAGTTACTATTTATTTTAAGGTATCCTTGTTACAGTGTAACTATTCATGTACCTACTGAGTAATAATACTTTTTTACATGTACTCACTATATGGTTATGTTTAGAATGTGGGTTAGGTTTAGGGTTAGTTTCATGTAACCCTAACCAGTCCCTTCAGGATTTTGCAGGGACTTATTTATTTATTTTTAAGTAATTTTTTAAATTACTGATCGAAACCTCTTATTTACTTCAAATCTTGTTTTTTTTTGCTGTGAAAATGCACACAAATCCGGTTCAATATTTATCTCAAGAATTATTGGACTGCCTAATGTGTAACAAGGGCACTCTAAAATAAAGTGTTGACCAAACTTTGCAAGCTTGTGTTTGTACTTGTGCACTGTAATGTAAAGGAGACTGAACATGATTCAATGTACTCAATGGTGAACTTCACTTTTATTCTTTGATTGGAGGTACATTGATGTGCAGGATACACAGATACAGTATATATCAAATATCCAGACATCATCCAGCCATGTTTAGATAAATATGTGATTATGTGCTGCGCTTCTCTTATTTCTGTCAAAAAAATAAACATTTTGTAGTGGTTTAAACAGCATTCATTATTTTATCATATCCGGTATTTTTAGGGTGGTGGCCCAGAATGAAAGGCGTGATGAGTGGATGTCTCTCCTTGTTACCATTAAGAAGCTTTTCATACAGTATCCTGTGCTGGTGCGACTTAAAGGAGCAGGTGTGTATGCATATGTAATCATCATATAGATATTAAAACCAAATATATTTGATCAGAAATACAGTAAAAGCTGTAATTTTGGGAAATGTTACTATTTAACTTTCTGTTACAATACTGTATATTTTAACATGTAATATACTGTATATGTGTACAGTATTAGGAAAACTATTTATTTAGCAACATAATGCTTCAGAAATCATTCTCTTAATTCTGGTTTGGTTCTTAATGGTGAATTTGTATTTTTAGTGTTAATCATGGATACTTTCAGCTATTTTTCAATTTAGTTTAATTAAATCTACTAACTGTACTTTTTATATTATTAATATTAAAACCTAATAAAAATGTCACAAACACACAGCAAAATTACTTAACTTTAAATACAATTAAAATGAAATAGAAAGTATAAAAATTGTAACTTATCTAAACTAATAATAAAAGCTACAATATTTCATTATACTAAAATAGCACTGTTAAAAATGATTGTGCTGCTTAATATTATGTGCAAATGGTAAGAGAAATATTTTGTCACATTATAAATGTCTCAGTCACTTTTATTACTAACTGAATGCATCCTCGCTTAATTAGAGTGTTAATTTACAGTATTTTTTTTTTTTTTTTACCTTTGAACGATAAACACCTTAGCAATCTATCCTGTTGTTAATTTATTATTTAAAAATTCCAAGTCTTCATTACCAAGACTTACACATTTTTATTTACGTCAATATTACAGATGGATTTCCATGCGGACACAACTCCACTTCTGCTCAAGGAAATTACCTGGAAGCAATCAACTTGTCTTTCAATGGTTTGTTTTCGTGTTTTTAGTGTACATCCTTCAGTAGAGCCATTAGTGCTGAGATCGGTGTCCTGTTTGTCTCTTTCAGTGTTTGATAAGCACTATATCAACCGTAACTTTGACCGTACTGGTCAGATGTCAGTGGTCATTACTCCAGGAGTGGGTGTTTTTGAGGTGGACCGATTGCTCATGATCCTCACCAAACAGCGCATGATTGACAACGGTCAGTGAGCGTGCACCTCAGGCACTGCTGATCTTATTCCCTGAGATTGATGATGATAATATGGTATGTTTCTAATAGGCATTGGTGTGGATCTGGTATGTATGGGAGAACAGCCCCTTCATGCTGTTCCACTCTTCAAGGTTAGTGAACACCATATTAAAGCCCAAAATTTACTTTGTTTTTAGTTACACAGTTAAATGAACTGCCTTTGGAAATATATACTATTTGATAGCATTTGAAAGCACATGTGTTGTAGAAAGAATCATCATTGCCCAGCATTTATCATTTTTCTCTTCAGTAAGTTAAGTGTAATTAATTATAATTTGGGATGGGACTTTTTAAAATTATTTTATTTATTTGTTTTATTTATTTATACAGGGACAATGTACAACATGACATGTTGTGCCAAAGTTACCTATAAAGCTAATTTATATCTGTAGTCCCTCTTGTCACCAGCTTATGGGCAAGTGACTGTTTGGAGTGTTTTGGTATCTATTTTGGAGAGTTTTATACCAAATTTAGTATATTTTGTTTCACCCCCCCCCCCCCCCCCCGCGAAAAAAAAAGAGAAAGTAGTTTAACCTCCTCAATCAAGATGCACAGACTTAAAACAATTAGGCACACTGTCGGTAATGCAACTACAAAATAAAAAAACGTGAATACCCATTGAACACATGATTAGAAAAACCATGCTGCACTAGCCCAGTATGCAGTGCACACACTCTTCTAATGACAATATAGTGTGATGCGCTCTGTCCACATACCCTAGCATAATATAACAAATCTAAATATAGTTTGGGTTTTTGGTTTAAGAATTTCTGCATTAAATCACAATTGAATGTTTACATTTTTGTAAATATTGTGAAAATGACAACTTTGTATCGTTTCTGTTAGTTACATAACCGCACAGTGCATGGAGACTGCAGAATTGGTGATGATTACAACCTGCCTCACTGGATCAACCACAGGTGAGATTTGTTGCTAGGTGTTTACCAAGTTATACTGGACGATACACTGTAGGAAAGGTTAAAGTTAGACCATTCTTGAGTTTCAGCTAAATGGGCTTATGTCCATCTTTCACACACTGGTCACTTGAAAAATAATAGATCATGACTCATTTTTGTTAGAGAAATACACATTTTCCACATTTAGTGTACATCTAGACAATCAGATGTGTCGATAAACAAAATGGGCATACTCTGTGGATCTGTGGCCTAGTTTAAACCTGGAATTAAATTGCATTTTTGTCAGTCTGGTCACAAAATAAACAACTAAATACAGGTGTAAATGGGGTCTAAAATGCTTTGAGCTTGTCTGCTTTTAACAACTTCAGGAGGCTCCTGTACGAGTGATGTAGAGAATGCTGAAATAAGAGGGAGATGCTTTTTTCATGTATGTTTAAGGGATAGTTCACCTATACCACCATAAATTAAACAATATGACCATTTATTCACCCTCAAGTAGATCCAATCATTTGATAAGTTTATTTTTTTTCTTTTGAAGAATGTTGAAAACTGGTAACCACTGACATCCATAGTATGGGAAAAAATACATGTGGTTACCACTTTCCAACACCTTTATTTGTGTTCAACAGGGGAACTTCAAAGTATGGAACTTCCAAACTGCTAAAAGTGTGGAAGAAGTGCAGGATAATTAAATGATGACAGAAGTTTTATTTTGTGTGTACCATCTCTTTAATACTAGGTGGATCAGCTGTGATCGAATCACTGAAAACACATTAATTCCGGCTAGAAACAGGGTTTTTGATTATTGGTATAATAATAATAAATGCGATTTTTACAGCTTTTACACATCAAAGAGCCAGAACTCTTGCAGCTGTTTTACACCTCGGATCAAGCTGGCTGGAAAGAAGGTTAGAAATGTCACACTTACACTGAACAACAGCTTGTGACTTTGTAACATTGTTATTATGAGAAGTTCTTCATGCTTGTAAAACTGCTAATGAAGCGACTGTCTCTTTGATTCATTTTCACTTTAAGGTTCATGCTGAGAAAGCCAAAAACAGCAAAGAACATTGTAAGTCATTTGTGTCGCTATTAGTTTTTTAGAATTGATAGTTGTTGTAGGTTTGCCATGGTCTGATTTGATCTGGATTTATTTGTTTTTTTCTAAGCCCTTGGTGCTCCCAAAGATGCTGAGAACAGCCTTCCTATCCAGGTGGATTATGATGCATATGATGCTCAGGTCTTCAGGCTTCCTGGGCCCTCCAGAGCTCAGAGGTCCACCAACTTTAGGTACATTTGACAAATAAACGACCTTTTTTGTTGCTGTTGTTAAACTCTTTATTGAGTTACAAGTCTTATTGCTTTGAGTTTCTAAAAAAAGAGAAGACACCTTATTTTAGGATTAATGAGGGCTAAAGTAAAATTAAGAAATTAAATAAAAATTGTTTGTTTAAATTCATTCAAATAAACTCAATATACATTCACAAACATGTTGTTTCACATCAATTGTTGAAGTGAATTAGCTTTTTGTGTTCAGAAAAGAAAAGAAAACTAACAAAAAAAAAAGAGAGGCCTAAACAAATTTATTTTAAAGCATCTTTGTGCTTTTCGCAGGTTTGGCTTGCTTATGATAATGACATTATAAAAGTCACTTTGAAATATAAGTTGCAGCACATTCAGGTAAAAACAATGTGACTTATATAGCTGAAAAATAGTATAATTTTGAAAATGTTAAAACTGCCTTATGTGCAGTTAAATTAATAAAACATGTTTAGTGTTGATTATTTAATCAATTTGATTAATTGATTATTAAAGGTGCTGTAAGTAATCATTTTCATCTATTAGTTGGTTTGATGTTGCCAATGGACTCTTCACAAGCTTGTTATGGCGCGTTTAACGGTCATCAGCATCTTAAATCCTTGAAAGTTTTTAATATTTAGATTTTTTTTAACGTATGAAAATTTATATGTATTTATGTATGTAGTATATTATCTTTGTTTTAAATTACAAAAAACTAATTATCGCTTGTGCGAGGCGTTTGTAATGCAGCGTCTATGGGACAGGACAATAAATTAGATGTTTATCTCTCCTCTGGCTGCCGTCATCAGTCTCACACAATTCTTTTCCTTTTTCTGAACATCTTTATAACATCATCGTGGAGTTTTTCTTTTATTATTTGAGCAAATAAGATTGTAAAAAAATTAATTGTTGTATTCTCCCATTCACTGCGCTGTAGTTCTTTTCCCAACTATGACGACTTCTGCTACTAAGAAACCCGGAAATGTGAAAAGGGTCTATATGTGAACAGCTTTTAATAAAAGCTTAAAGATCTTGCCCTACTTCCTAGCTTGTCTACCAAAGTCTGACTGATTTAAATTTTCTCCTACTGTGACGCATACTGTGATTAAAGCAAGAAATGTATTATTTTTAGTCTACAAGTGCTATTCTGTAAAGAGTACATTTTTCTGTTTCTTTTGTAGTTCGAGTCATATTAACAGCACAGACAGTAATAGGTACTGTATATTACACTGCTGTCAATTTAATACACGGATCTAATATAAACATTACATTCATAAATATAACCAATGATGTTTATATGTACTTAATGTGTTTTTGATATAACTTTGTGTGTATTGTGACACTTTACATGCAATAACAGACTAAAGAGAACTTTAATGCACTCTGAAAATATCAAGAGTTGATATTTGCATGCTGATAATTAACTCAAATTTCTAATTATGGTTAAGAACTGTCATGTCAAATGAGCATGAAAGACATGATAAACAGATGTTTTGTCTTGATTTTTATTTTATTTTTCAGTTTTAAAGCTAGTTGAAAACTTTTTGGTGTCAGTACAAAATTCACTTGAACGCATCACTGTTTAAAGTGTTTAAAAATGAAAATTCTGTTATTAATTACTCACCCTCATGTCGTTCCGACTCCCTGAGACCTTTGTTCAAATTCAGAGCACAAATTATGATATTTTAAAAGAAATCATAGACAGCAAGGTTCTCATCTCATTCAAAGTCCTGAAAAATCCCCAAAAAATCCTTAAAGCTGACCATATACTTTTAGTGGTTTAATCGGGATATTATCAAGCTACGAGAATACTCGCGTAAAACAAAAAATAATGATTAATTATCAAAAAATAATGAATCATTTATTCAACAGTTTCTTCTCCTCAGTGTCAGTATATGTTCAAGTGTCACGCTTGGCCACACCTCTGATTTATACCTTGGATATATCATATGGTGTCTTTCAGGGGGTATATGTCTCTACACTGTGCTCATGAATACACACACTATACTGACACAACTTTTTAAAAATTTAGTTAATTTTATGTGCAAACAAAAGTATTCCTGTAGCTTCATAATAATGTGATAAACCCACTGAAAGCATATGGTCAGTTTTGAGGATGTTTTTTGGTATTTTTCTGGACTTTTAATGAGTCGAGAACCTTGCTGCCTATAGAGGATAGATTTAGATTTCATCTAAAGATATCTTCATTTGTGTTCCAAAGATGAACAAAGGTCTCAGAGTGTTAACGCTTTAAGATCTTAAATTCATCACTTTAATCAACTTCCTCTGTCTGTATGTCTGTTTACACATTAATCTTATGATTGTGTGTGTCAGGTCGAGTCGGGAGCGGGAGTCAGTCAGCAGGAAGAGCTGGGGCTCTGCAGACGTGGGCAGCTCTCCTCCAACCCGCCATACAGGACCTGATGAACAGAGGAGCCTGGCATCAGATGACAGTTTAGGCCACATGTCCAACATCCTGCTCATCCCACGTCCAGTTCAGGGCCAATACGAGGTTAGCAGCTCTCTGGGCTACACCAGCTGCACAAGAGGTACAGAACCATTCAGCATGCGCCTTTTTGTTGAAGCAGACAAAAACATCTTGTTGACATTCACTGCTTCTCCTCTGTCTGGCCGTTACAGAGTTGTTGGAAAAAATGGTGGATTCTCAAAGGGATTCCAGTGCTCCGGGACGCTTCACGGTGGGAAGTGCTGAGTCCACTCTGCATGTGCGGCCGGGCGGTTATACACCCCAGAGGGCCCTCATCAACCCGTTCGCTCCCTCGCGCATGCCTATGAAACTCACATCCAACCGCCGTCGCTGGATGCACACCTTTCCTGTGGGTAAGGGAGACACTTCTTGGCTCTGATTGGTCAGCTGGTGCATTCTGTGCTGGTCAAACATTTTTCACAATGAGCACTTTTATTTGAGGGTGCTTTCACATCTGCCTCATTGAGATTGGTTAAAACGTACCAGAGTTTGTTTGCCTTTTTGGTGTGGTTTGTTTGGGAAGGTGTGAAAGCAGCAGTCATACCAAACAAAAAACAGACAAAACAAGTGTACTGAGACCTGCTCACAGAGGTGGTCTTGGTACGCTTTCAAACAAACACTAGAACAGTTCGTTTGTGATGTTCACGTGAACCGCCTTTTAAACCGACCCAAATGCAAAAAGTACTTTTTGTTGGACTAAACCAGCTGTCGTAGTCAGCTGGTCTGTGACATGAATTCTGGGATGAGAAAAAGGTTTTTGACATTTTCACAGAATTATGACAGGTCGCGGTGACAAACGTGGAGTTGTGAGGAGGTCCATACTTCCTGCTGACTTTTCCTCTGCTCTTTGAATTACTGAACATTTAAATAAAAGCTAATAAATTAAGCTTGTAATTATGTGTAATTCGTTTTTTGCAGTTTTTTTAATCTTTAGTAGTTTGACTGTATGTAACTATGTATGTGTCAAATATTTTTATAACACTTTTAATATCTTTAATTATACAGAAAAACATGAGTTATTCTGCATCAACTTTAACAAATTGATAGTAATAGTGTAGGTAATTTGATCAAAATGTGTAGTTTAAATGAATTTGTTTAATTTTACAGACCAAGCAGAGAGTAAATTGACATGTATTCAGTTTGTCTGCTGTTTTTATTTTGGACCGTTTGGATTTTATTTTATGTGGCATTATTTCACAAAGCTGAAGTCAAATCGTATATTTAGAAAAAAAAATGGCAATAGGAATTGGCTAGGAATCCTATATTATAATAATATTATATAATATTAATAATATATAATAATATTGTGTGGATGTTACAGGTCCTTCAGGAGAGCCGATCCAGATCCACCATCAGACGCGTCAGAACATGGCTGAGCTGCAGGGCAGTGAGCAGAGAGACCCGGCTCGTACCTCTGCTGAGCTGCTGGAACTGGCCTATCACGAAGCCACAGGAAGGTCAGATGATAACAGTGGGAGAGGGCTTATTCAGAAAGGCAAAATGCAAAGTATAACAATAGTGTAAATGTGTGTGTTGTAGTAAGCGGACAGCATCCCGTCATGCAGGAGAGAATGGATTGTACATCAGTGGAGTTCCTGACAACGTCTCTGGAAGCCCAGCTAGTAGCACCAGCACTGGTGAATTATTTTCACTTAAATAACCTCCAATTTTACAGTGGCCACCAAAAGATATTGAATTACCATGAATGTGTCAATATCTTTGTGACTTTGGGTTGATTTTTCATAGTGAATCAAAAATGTATAACATGAGTGTGGTCTGATTCAAAAACTCTTGCCGGTCGTCTTTTTTATATATAGTGAAAATGTGTAAGTGAAAGGGACAATAATGTGTAATAAACACGCAAAGTTTCAGATTTAGTCTGATTCCCAAGCGGAAGGATTCTGTTCTTCTGTATTAAATCAAAAACATACAATCCAGTTTGTCACAAACAAATGATTATTTTACCCTGGTTATTTCTAGCAAATAAAACCATGCAGCGTAATGGGTGTATTTTGATTTCTGAAAATAAATAAATAAATATATATATATATA